>PVJI01013628.1:0-47127 GCA_004026765.1 Micronycteris hirsuta
AATATCAACAGGGGAGTGGTAGGGGGAGAGGGTGGGAATGGGGCACAGAACAGGTAGCATAAATGGGAGGTAGACAACAGACAAGGGGAGGTTAGAACAGTATAGGAAGTACAGGAGCAGAAGGACTTATGTGTAGGACCTATGGACAAAACTAAAGGGAGGGGAAAGGGGGGTAAGGGGGAGGGGGGAGTGAAGGGGGAAATGGGGCAACTGTAACAGCATAATCAATAAAATATAGTTTAAAAAAAAAAGATCTTCCCATTTAAGTGGCCATTTTTCTTCCCTTATCACTCATTGTTAGTGTTTCTGCTATTTCATATTTATTGCCTTTTGTAAGTTAAAGATCATTCTCCAACCCCAGTTTGAGATCAGGCTAACATGTTTTTAATTGACCTTCTTAACTTCAGAAAATTTAAAACAAGGACAAGCCCTGACTGGTGTGGCTCAGTGGATTGAGTGCTGGCCTGTGAACCTAAAGGTCGCTGGTTCGATTCCCCAGACAGGGTACATGTCTGGTTTGTGGGCTAGGTCCCTGGGTGGGGGTGTGTGAGAGGCAAACGGTGGCTGTTTCTCTGTTTCTCGCACATTGATGTTTTTCTCCTTCTCTTCCTCCCTTCCTTCCCCTCTTTCTAAAAATAAATAAAATCTAAAAAAAAACAAAAACGGACACAGTTTTATTTTTCTTTTTTGGTCGTACTGTAGAGAATAGAAACATCTGAAGTATATTTGAAACAAATATGGTTAGATAGAGTCTATAATGTTAAAAAAAAGTCTTGCCTTCATGTTGCAGGAAAAATTTGCCTAGCAGAATCCAATGCTACATTCCTGAACAAAATATTTGAAAATTTTCTGTCTGTAGCATTTGAGAGTGCCTTTCCAAGATTAAGTGCCACTTGTCATCGTTCAATCAAATGTTTTGTCATTGTTTTAAGTTACACTGTGATTGAGTTGATAACAGAATTCTTTTTGTTGTTAATAAGGTGCTTCTCCCCCTTCTTTTATACAGTACTTCTTTCTGTATATGTGACTATAGATATACTTAGGTGGCCACTAAAGTCACCTGGGCCATTTGGAAAGGAATGTCTGGCAAAAAGTACATTATTTTATTCAGTAACAATTGCTGAGGAAATTGGCATTAGATTCAATAATATAAGTGAACCTAGAAAACTTTCTATTTTTAAGAACTCTACTTTTTTGAGTACTTCAAGATAACCAGTTAGTACTGTTTTAAGTTTCTTTAGTAATGATTTAGAAAACATGGAATATAATCCATTTTACAAGTGAAGTTTTCATCACTTTTATTCTTTTCCTACTTTTGCATTAGAGCTTTAATATGAGGTTCTGGTAGCTTTTTATTTTCTGATTATTTTTGATGTGAGTCCATTTGTGGGGAAGCAAATAGCTGTGATGGAAAGTATATTTTATTGAGTTATGTTAAAATGTGTCTTTTATGATACCTCTTCTGTTTCATGTTGCTTGAATTATCAGCAAAAGCAGAAAACTGCTTCCTATTTTTTGTAGGATGCCACATATTTGACTTGTGTTTTTATTTTCTCTTTCATTATTTTTGTAAAACTGGTTGAGGTGTTACAGAGCTTTTTGCTCTTTCCACATACTTTTTCATGTAGTCCATATATCTTAAGTATTTATATGATTTGAGTCGTCATGTGGATTTCTTGATTATTTAATGTTCTAGTTTCTAAGAATGCTTCTTGGAGAAATGTTATGCTTTTAATCGTTACCCATGACCTGTCTGTGTGTATTTTACACTTTTTGATAGTGACATTTCAGGATGATGTTCATGTGCATGTTAACAAATGTTTCCTGATCTTCAGGTATCATTTCATCAACAACAAATAAGGTTTATACACATTTCTTGCATGATTTGAGGTTTTCGATTAGGCAGTCTTTGTTGCTGTAATAATAGAAGCATGACCAGAAGAAGGAATTCTGGAGAGGGCACGGTGGTAAATAAATATGCAACGTTTGAGTCTGATAAATGCTCTTTTTGTATATGTGCCATTTAAGTTAGAATTGCATGATGCATTCCATCCCAAAACATGTCCTAATGATGAATTTTCTGAATCTTGTCAAAATGTTAGTGGGGTTAAACACAATTACAGTTGAAATGACAAATCAAAAGATTTTGCTTAGGAAGTAATTAAGACTAGATTTACTGGTAGTCTGCATGTCAACATAAAATTTATTGTATGGTTACCTTTACTATGGTATTTCAGAGTGAATGTATTATCAGTTGCTTTGTTCAAAATTGGGATCAGTTATCTGTGTAGCAGAGTTTGCCCAGAGACTAATGATGTTCTTGTTTGCTTATGCTAAGAAGGAGTGCCTCCCCTGTATGGAGAAATGGGCAAGCTGATTTAAGCCCTAGTTACAATTTATTTTGGTGCTCTGGGTCTCTCTCTCTCTCTCTCAAACTTAGGCTATGTATGTAAATCATGATGCTGGCAGTAATGCTTCGGTAGGGATGAAGTGCATGGTTACCAATCCAAGTGTTAGCTTTGGTTTTTTTTTTTTTTTTTTAATGGGTTTTAAAGATTTTATTTTTAGAGAGAGGGAGAGAGGGAGAGAAACAGCAATGTATGGTTGCCTCTCACATGGCCCTCATGGGGACCTGGCCTGCAACCCAGGCATGTGCCCTGACTGGGAATCGAACCGGGACCCTCTGGTTCCCAGCCCGCGCTCAATCCACTGAGCTACACCAGCCAGGGCTAGCTTTGGTATATTATTAGGGTAAAGTAGTGACTTGAATAATCTATATTAAATCTACGTAATAAAAGGGAAAGTTTTATTGAGAAAAGTACAATTTACAAATTTTTTTTTTAATGGTTGAATTAAAGGCCTTTTCTAGGGCTTTAAATGTTTTTTTCACGGTAAATCTAAATCTGGTTTAAAAATTATTTAAATTGTTAGCTTTGTTAGGTGTGATAATGGCATTGTGGTTATATAAAAAACGTACTTTGTAGAGATTTCTATCGATGTATATAGAGATGAATTGATGTTTGAGATTCGCTTACAAGTATTACAAGATGGGTAGGTGAAACAAATATGACAATCTTGATAATTACTGCATCTGGGTGATGGGTACATGGAGGCACTTAAATTATTTTCTGATATTTGTGTGTGAAAATTTTTATAATACAAAGTCTAGCAAAATTAAGAGTATTAGAATCTTATTAAATATCCTAATAAATTAATTACAAATAGTTATGTAATCCCAGGAATTCTCAGGATTATCATTGTGGTAATCTAATAGTAGCCTCATTGTAAAATGGCTGACTTGGGGATGGAAAAAATTAAGAAAGGGAGAATAGCCCTGGCCAGGTAGCTCAGCTGGTTAGAGCATCGTCCCATACACCAAGGTGGAGGGTTCGATCTCTGGTCAGGGCTAATAAAAGAATCAACCAATGAATGCATAAGTGGAACAACAAATCAACGTTTCTCCCTCTCTCTCTCTTTCTCCCTCCCTCTCTCTTTCTCCCCCTCCATCCCTCCCCCTTCCTTCCTTTCTTCCTCTCTGAAATCAGTAAGTAAAAAAAAATTTTTAAAGGAGAGAATAAATAAGAGATTGGTTTTTTTAAAGGTGGAGTAAAAAATTAACGTTTAGTCTTCTTAGGGTCAATATAGCATCATTTAACATTATTTAAACAGGGCACATAGTCTCAAAAATATTTAGTTATAAGACAACTTGTATTTTGTAAAAGGAGGTAATTCCTGTGATGTATTGCAGATGAAGGATTCAGAGCAGTATAGGGAGGAGTTCTTTTGTCATGAAATATAGATCTTTAAAGTTTGAAGGTGCGTATTTTGAGCAGTCTTGTTTTGTACTTGAGTGTGAAACTATATGGAACATGATCTAAGCTAAAATCAATTAAACCTCTTCCCAAACACTCCCCAGTTTTTACAGTTCAGTCTACTAGTAAGACTCTCTACGAGTGATACATTTCCCCTTGACTCAGATTGCCCATCTATTTTATTTTCTAGGATAAGATGTGTTTTTATGCTTTTAGAAGTATTAACTGATATTTCTTAATTTTGGGAGGAGGAATTTCCTTAGGAACATAGGTATATGACTAACACCTAACTTTTTTTTTTTTTTTTAAGATTTATATATTTTTAGAGAGGGTAAGGGAGGAAGAAAGAGAGGGAGAGAAACTTCAATGTGTGGTTGCCTTTCCTGTGTCCCCTACCTGGTCCACAACCCAGTCATATGCCCTGATTGGGAATCACACCGGTGACCCTTTGGTTCACAGGCTGGCACTCAATCCACTGAGACACAGCAGCTAGGGCTAACACTTACGTAACCCTGAGAAGCACCTGAACCTTTTTTTCTTTGCTCCTCATACCACTGGAGCTGCCTTTGTTATGAGGTGTAAAGAGAACCCTCTGGGAAACTTTTGAGGTTTAGGATGGTTAGCTGAGTGCCTAAAACAAATTTGCCTTATAGGCATCTTTAATGGTATTAGTGTTTCACATACTTGTTTTGGGGAATGGTTGGGCAATCCAGTAGGTAATATGAGGCCAGGTGGTGGAAGTTCTAAGAACTCAGTGGTAGCGGAGTCATGAATCAATAAGTGATAGTTTTTATGTGTTTTCTGGCTTATTTTTAGTTCTCAGTATTAGGCATACTCTCCCAGTACTTCAAAGAAGAATGCAAAGATGTGTAGGGTACATGTCCTTTAAGGTGCTGGTAGTCGGGGATTGACATAACTGGTAAAAGGTCATTGATGTAATGAAGGCTGGAGAGGTAATCCTTACTTATTTCTTAGTTTGTGCAATTTGCAAATCATTACGGGTTATACAATGACAACATTTAAATTGTCACGTTTTATTCATTTATTAGCTGCATTCTTCCCATAAAGAGAAAATTCTCTGATTTGGTTATTTGGTTATATAGTTCATATGTAGTTAAATCAGAATAAGTACTTGATTCTTGCTCTTTTTTTTTTTACCGGCTTTCAAACTAATGAATGGGTTCACTGGCATCTTGAAACTGATTTTCTTCTTTTGTTTCATAAACTCAGACATTTGAACATTATGGATGTATTTAATTCAGTTGCATTTATGCATGCACAGATTTGTTCCTTTTCAGCCAGTGAGAACCTCTGTAGGTTTGTTCCTGAGACCCTTTAACACTGTCCTAATCTTTTAATAGTTTCCTTGCTTTCTAGCATAACAAGATAATCAAAACCCATCTTGCCTAATTTATGTCACAGATCTGGAATTTGGCAGTTGTCCAATTGAACAGGAAATTGTTTTTCAGTATCATCATGTGAATTCATCATCATTGCTACTGAAGTTGGTTCCTTGCCTCCAGTCCTTTTCAATGTATAGTGCTAGGAAATATGAAGATGAAAACGTTAGTTCATACTTGTAAATTCAGTTGAAGTTTGGGATTTTCTTTACGTAATTTTTTCTTTCTATATTGAATTTATTGGGGTGACATTGGTTAATTATATAGGTTTCAAATGTAGAATTCTATAATACATAATTTGTGTATTAAGTATTGTGTCTTCACCACCCCACTCCTTTCATCACTATCCTCCTCTTTATGCTCTTCTACCTCCTCCCACCCCCTTTCCCTATGGTAATCACCATACTAACTTTTTCTATCCTACAGTTTTCTTCCTTTCTTCTACTAAAAAAAAAATCCAGATTCTCAAAGACATCAACATTTATCCCAAACAGACATCAACACTTTTATTATAATTATCATCACCGTCACCAGCAATGTGATTGCTGAAAACAAAGAGGATGCAAGAATTAGTTTTCTGTTAAAAAGTAATTCAAAGTAGTTAATCTCTGAATGGTTGTACCATCAATTTGATGTAAAATTAGTTACTTGTTTCATTTTGCTTTTGATTTTGAAAGGTTTTCTTTAAAACATTTATTACAGTCTAATCCTGTTGCTGTTCACTTTGTTCAATTTCTCCTTCCCAATAGATAACATTTTTTTAAGTGCATAAATACATATCCCCTAGGCCCTTCCTTAGATTAAGTGAAGGGTACTCTAAAGCAGCTGTCCCCAACCTTTTTGGCACCAGGTACTGCTTTCTTGGAAGACAGTATTTCCACAGACCTGGGCTATGGGGATGGTTTCAGGATGATTTAGGTGCGTTAACATTCAAGCTCACCTCTTGCTGTGCGGCCTGGTTCCCAGCAGTCCTGGAGGTTGGGGACCTATGCTCTAAGGGATTTCTGCATTGGGTAGAAGGTTGGATTTCATAAGTACTGGGGCCTTGTCTTACTGCACAACCATCACCATGATAGGGTGTTAAAAGATTTTCATCATCCCCAAAAAGTACCGTTGTGCCCATTTACAGTTAATTCCTGCTCACACTTCCAGCCTCAGGCAACCACTATTTCTGCTTTTCTGTCATTTTTAGACATTTTATATAAATGGGATAATACAATAATCTATTTTGCTTCTGGCTTCTTCCATTTAGCATAATGGTTTTGAAGTTCATTGTGTTTTGGCATGTATCAATACTTTGTTCTTTTAATTGCTGAACAATATTGTATTGTATGAATATACTACATTTTACCTACTCACTAGTTAATGAACATTTGGATTGTTTCCAGTTTTTGTCTATTATGAATAATGCTGCTATGCATAGTCATATATATCTCTTTAAAAGGAAATATATTTTCATTTCTCTTTGACTGTTTTCTTAGGAGTAGAATTGCTGGTTTTTATGGTAAATGTATGTTTAACTTTTAAAAAATCTACTAACTGTTTTCCAATATGCTTTACCCTTTTACATTCACAGTGATAATATAGAAGGGTTCCAGTTTCTTCATAACTTTGCCAGCTCTTGGTATTGTCTGTCATTTTGAATTTATCTGTCCTAATAGGTGTATAGCAATATGCTATTGTTTTTTACTTTCCTTAATAAATAATGATATTGAGCATATTTTCATGTGTTTATTAGACATTTGTATATTTTCTTATGGTAAAATGTTTATTCAACTCTTTCACCCACTTTTAAAATTGAGTTGTTTTAATATTGATTTGTGGGAAGTTTTTAAAACATGTTATAAGTCTTTGTATAAGATATATGATTTGTAAATATTTTTTCCTAGTCTGTGGGTTATCTTTTTATTTTTTCAGTAGTATCTTTTGAAGCACGTTTAAATTTGTGGAAATACATTTTACAGTTTTTTTCTTTTGTGGTTTGTGCATTTGACATCACAGTAACACTTAGCCCAACCTAGAGTCATGATTTTCTTGAGTTTTCTTTTAGGATTTTAGTGTTTACATTTAGGTGTCTGTAATCCATTTTGAGTTAGTGTGTGTATGTTTTGCATCAAGGATTCACAATTTTTTTGTTCTGTTTTGCAATTGGATATCTAATTATCCCACATAGTGTGTTGGAAATACTCTCTTTTCCCTATTGAGTTATGTGGGCACTCTTGTCACACAAATCAGTGGACCATAAATATAAGAACTTCTTTATGGACTCTGTTCTGTTCCATTTATTTTTATGCCTGTTTTTTTGCCATTACCACAGTGTCTTGATGAATAACTCTGGCTTTATGGAAGATTTTGAAATTTGGCAGTGTAAGTCCTCCAATTTTTTATTTTTATTTATTTATTTATTTTTTTTTGGTAAATTTTTAAAAATTATTTTTTAAATCCTCACCTGAGGATATGTCCATTGATTGGAGAGAGAGACATCGATCAGTACCTCCCCCCACACCCCAACATGCACCTCAACATGGAACCCGCAACCTTTTGGTGTACAGGATGAGGCTCCAACCAACTGAGCCACCTGACTGGGGTAACTTTTTGTTGTTTTCCAAATTGTTTTGGCTATCCTAGGTCCTCTATGATTCCATATGAACTTTAGAATCTGTTTGTCAGTTTCTTTTTTTTAAAAAGCCTCTTGGGATTCTCATAAGGATTACATTGAATTTATAGATCAGTTTGGGGAAAATTGACACCTTGTTTGAAGCCTCTATGTAACCTGGACTTGTGCACCCTCAGGCTAGTAAGAGCTGAACTGTTTGTCCTCCCCACTGGCTAGCATCTGAGAAGTCATGTCCAATGATAATGTCCCTGGGTCTGTTCATCACCTACTACCCTAAATGGAATGAACCCTCTTCCAACATAGCTGCTTTCAGTCCTCATAGGGTAACACTGATGGAGCTGCGTGGTAGGGGAGAACTGAGCAGCTCCAGACCTAAACACCATAGATTCCCACTGTCCTTATCTGAAATCCAGCAGTTTTTTCACACATAAATGCTTCTCAGATAGTTTTACACTTTGATTGTGAAAATGACTCGTCTTTCTGTCAAAAATTTTCAGGTTTCTAGTTGCTTCTAAGCTGGAGGATTTCCTGATGTCACTTGGCTGTAGCAGGAAGTACCTTCTCTCCTATACCTGGGTATTAAATTATGTAACATGAGAAAATAGGTGCTGCTTTTAGTTAATTGCTAATAAACATTTGTCCTGAATTGGGAACCAAGGAGCATTCACTTTTGGGGGAAGTAAGGGTGGAGATACGGACTGATCTAGTTGCTTTTCCCTTCCTGGTTCACATGTATAGGTCATTTTGTAAATTGGGAATGATTAACAAGTTAAGGGATCACTTTTACTTTTATATTATATAGATGTACCTAGGATACTTGTGGTTTATGACCATGGTCAGTTTGTATTCTGTCAGAAGAATTTGAGCCTAGGATTATGTGTTTTTTTTCTCTTTTAATATATTTAAACATAAGTTTTTTTCATTGTCATTGTATTTTTTCTGTAGCAAAATTTGAGTTTAGTAGTACTCCCTTGTTGCTTTTATTTTTTTAAATATATTTAATTGATTATGTTATCACAGTTGTCCCATTTTCCCCCCTTTATTCCCCTCCACGCCCCCCCGCCCCATTCCCTGCCCTTTAGTTTTTGTCCATGGGTCATACCACATAAGTTCTTTGGCCTCTACGTTTCCTATACTATTCTTAACCTCCCCCTGTCTGTTTTGTGCCTACCGCTTATGCTACTTATTCTCTGTACTTTTTCCTCCTCTCTCCCCCTCCCACTCTCCTGTTGATATCCCTCCATGCCTTATATAAATCCCTTTAACATTTCATATAATAAAGGCTGGGTGATGATGAACTCCTTGAACTTGACCTTATCTGAGAAGCACTTTATCTGCTCTTCCATTCTAAATGAAAGTTTAGCTGGATAGAGTATTCTTGGATGTAGGTCCTTGCCTTTCATGACTTGGTATACTTCTCTCCAGCCCCTTCTTGCCTGCAAGGTCTCTTTTGAGAAATCAGCTGACAGTCTTATGGGAATTCCTTTGTAGGTGATTGTCTCCTTTTCTCTTGCTGCTTCTAAGATTCTTGCCTTATTTTTAATCTTGGGTAATGTAATTATGATGTGCCTTGGTGTGTTCCTCTTTGGTTCCAATTTCTTTGGGACTCTCTGAGCTTCCTGGACTTCCTGAAAGTCTGTTTCCTTCACCAGCTTGGGGAAGTTCTCCATTATTTGTTCAAATAAGTTTTCAATCCCTTGGTCTTCCTCTTTTCCTTCTGGCACCCCTATGACTCGGATGTTGGGAAGTTTAAAGATGTCCTGGAGGTTCCTAAGCCTCTCTTCATTTTTTTGCATTCTTGTTCATTCTTTTTCTGGTTGGGTGTTTTTTTCTTTCTTTTTGTCCACTCCATTGATTTGAGTCCCAGTTTCCTTCTCATCCCTATTGGTTCCCTGCAGATTTCCTCATTTCCTTTAGCATATCCTTCATTTGTTCATCTAGTTGCGACCAACTTTCAACCAGTCCTGTGAGCATCCTGATTACCAGTGTTTTGAACTGTGCATCTGATAGGTTGGCTGTCTCTTCGTCACTTAGTTGTATTTTTTTCTGGAGTTTTGATTTGTTCTTTCATTTGGGCCATTTTTTTCCCTCAGTGCACCTGTTACTTTAAGGGGAGGAGCCTTAGGTGTTCACCAGGGCGGACTAACCCATGTGGCTGTGTTGTGATGCTGCCTTTGAGGGCGGGGCCTGAGAACAATGGCGCTTGCTCTGTTCTCTGCACTTCCCCAGCCACCCACAAGCAAGTTGGGCCCTTCTGTGCTGGCTTCAGGGTGGGTGGGCAGGCGGGCTTGCTAGTTCCAAGTCCCTGTGGGTCTCCCCAACGAACTCGCCTGTGAGGCCGGAAGTTCCTCCCACTGCCGCCTCCACCCCCACAGGTGTTTTCAGTCGTTGTTTTGAGGCTTTATTTCCCTGCTGTGGTGGGCCACACGGTCTGTTCCGCTCCCCAGCTTTTCCTCCTGGTTTATCTGCGCTCGAATTAGGGACCGCCTGGTCCACCAGTCTCAGCCCTGGTTTTGCCAAGTGCGCCTGCCGCATTCTGGCCAGGTGCCCTGCCACAGCCCCCTTGAGGCAGCTGGAGCGTCGAGTGTACCGCTCCACAAACTGCGTCTCCCTGAGCGCTCTCCACCCAGCTCCGCCCCGCTTACCGGTCTGGGTAAATGTGTGTTCTTTAACTCCTTGGCTGTTGGACTTCCACTCAGTTCAGTTTTCTGTCAGATCTGGCTGTTCTTGTTTTTTAAATTGTTGTTTTTCCTCTTTTGGTTGTGCGAGGAGGCACAGTGTGTGTACCTACGCTTCCATCTTCCCTTTTTGCTTTTAATAAGTGTATATAATTCTTTTACATTATAACTACCTGTTGATCTCTTTTCTTAGTTTATGATTAGTATCTATATAATAAAATGGTTTGAATTATCTTTTTTTCTGTGAAGATGCCTTTGGATTAATGGATTAATGTCCTCAAACTACCTCAAACTGTTTTTAATGAGGCAGAGAGTCTCTTTTGTTGGTATCTTTTCCACGTTGTCTAACAGAAAATAAACAATATGGACCCTGGCCTGGTAGCTCAGTGTTAGAGTGTCCTCGCGATGTGCCAGGGTTGTAGGTTCAAGCTCTAGTCAAGGCACATATAAGAACCATTGAATGCATAAATAAGTGGAAAAACGAGTTGATGTTTCTCTTTCCCTCCTTCCCTCCCTCTCTCTCAAATCAATAATTTAAAAAATGCATGATTTTGCTCAATATGTTGTAGCATTGCCATGTTGCATTAGGTTGAGGTCTCAAAGGTTTTAGGCCTAATTCGTGTTCTTGGTGACTGATCTGTACCTATTTATAGCCTTTGAGTATGAGAAAGTGGACCAGAATGTACTGTTTGGGGAAGAAACACAGAATTGAGGGAAGATTCTGGTTTGAGTAAAGGAATAGGGTATATGGCATGTAAGTGAAGTGAAGTAAGCTCTTTTTCATTTCCTGTGAGATGTATGGGGTGGGGGAAAAGTAGGTTTATAGTTTTGAAAATAATAAAATAATATAATACAAGAATAAACTCTGTTTCTTGTACTCAAAACTGTAAACCTGCTTTTGCCCCACCCTCTATGTTTTGTTACCTGGTCCGATGTGTTTAACCCATTTCAGTTTTAACAGATTACTTAAAAATCTCATCTTCAGTATATGAAATTGTAAATTTATTATACTAAAATCTATGCTTTCCTTTTTTTTTTCCTCTTAGGACATTTGCTACAAGATCCTATTGCACCCATCAACTCCACCTGCCAACACTATGTCTGCAAAACTTGTAAAGGCAAGAAAATGATGATGAAACCTTCATGTAGTTGGTGCAAAGACTATGAACAGTTTGAGGAAAACAAGCAATTAAGCATCCTAGTGAACTGCTACAAAAAACTATGCGAATATATAACACAGACCACATTGGCACGGGATATAATAGAAGCAGTCGACTGTTCTTCTGATATTTTGGCTTTGCTTAATGATGGATCATTGCTTTGTGAGGAGACAGAAAAACCCTCAGATTCATCCTTTACTTTGTGTTTGACACATTCCCCTTTACCTTCGACCTCAGAACCCACAACTGACCCTCAAGCTAGTTTATCTCCAATATCTGAAAGCACCCTCAGCATTGCTATTGGCAGTTCTGTTATCAATGGTTTGCCTACTTATAATGGGCTTTCAATAGATAGATTTGGTATAAATATTCCTTCACCTGAACATTCAAATACAATTGATGTATGTAACACTGTTGACATAAAAACTGAAGATCTGTCTGACAGCTTGCCACCTGTCTGTGACACGGTAGCTACTGACTTATGCTCCACAGGCATTGATATCTGCAGTTTCAGTGAAGATATAAAACCTGGTGACTCTCTGTTACTGAGTGTTGAGGAAGTACTCCGCAGCCTAGAAACTGTTTCAAACACAGAGGTTTGTTGCCCTAATTTGCAGCCCAACTTGGAAGCCACTGTATCCAATGGACCTTTTCTGCAGCTTTCTTCCCAGTCTCTTAGCCATAATGTTTTTATGTCCACCAATCCTGCACTTCATGGGTTATCATGTACAGCAGCAACTCCGAAGGTAGCAAAATTAAACAGAAAACGATCCAGATCAGAAAGCGACAGTGAGAAAGTTCAGCCACTTCCAATTTCTACCATTATACGAGGCCCAACATTGGGGGCATCTGCTCCTGTGACAGTGAAACGGGAGAGCAAAATTTCTCTTCAGCCTATAGCAACTGTTCCCAATGGAGGCACAACACCCAAAATCAGCAAAACTGTACTTTTATCTACTAAAAGCATGAAAAAGAGTCATGAACATGGATCCAAGAAATCTCACTCTAAAACCAAGCCAGGTATTCTTAAAAAAGACAAAACAGTAAAGGAAAAGATTCCTAGTCATCATTTTATGCCAGGAAGTCCTACAAAGACTGTGTATAAAAAGCCCCAGGAAAAGAAAGGGTGCAAATGTGGGCGTGCTACTCAAAATCCAAGTGTTCTTACATGCCGCGGCCAACGCTGCCCTTGCTACTCTAACCGCAAAGCCTGCTTAGATTGTATATGTCGTGGCTGCCAAAACTCCTATATGGCCAATGGGGAGAAGAAGCTGGAGGCATTTGCTGTGCCAGAAAAGGCCTTGGAGCAGACCAGGCTCACTTTGGGCATTAATGTGACTAGCATTGCTGTACGCAATGCTAGTACCAGCACCAGTGTAATTAATGTCACAGGGTCCCCAGTAACGACGTTTTTAGCTGCCAGTACACATGATGATAAAAGTTTGGATGAAGCTATAGACATGAGATTCGACTGTTAAATCAGTGGGTCTTTAAACCTACCTCTGGTAGGGAAATAGCTACAGTTTAAGGCAGCTATGGTTTTGTTGGTTTAACTTGCCGGAGCTCCTGCATATAGATCACTTGTATCAAGTGTTTTCATTGCTAAGTTATATGTGTTAGTGTCGGGGAAATAGTTTGCAGATAATGGAGGAGTAACCTTACAACTATATGTCCTTAGTTCTTACAGAACCTCATAGTTTGAGAACAAATGCTGATGCAACTGATTTATACAAATGAACTTTGGCAAGGAAAATAACATTAACCTCATTGTTTATGGTCATGCTTTGTGCGTAATCAAAGTTTATGATTAAATGGAAGGAAGTGGTATCTAGTCAGTCCATAAAGATTGTGCTTATTTTTTGGTGAAAAAGTAGCCATTAGTTTGTTCAGGTGACTCAGTGCTGGCTTCAGATGCCATCATTGTTTCTCCTGTTGAAAAGCTGATATGTCCAGCTCAACCTTTGTGCTGACATTACCATTTCTGATCATGAAAATTGGCTACTGGTGTATGTAGCAGTTCTTAAATCAGCAGTATTATGAAAGAAAATTTGCCCCTCATTAGAATGTTGAAGAAATCTGTCTTTTAAAAGTGAACAAACTGAAATTCTGTCAGACTGCATATGTTTAGCTACTTATGCTACAAAACTTCTGAGTTGAGCTCCTTTTTTTATTTGTCTGACTTATTTCTAGGGAAAAAAATTCTTCACTTTCTTCACTGTGAGCAATGTTCTAATTGATAAATGAAGTGGAGAAGAGCAGTTTTATTCTGAAGCTGATTGAGTTTAGACTATAGTATGTGACAGAATTTAAAATATATATATAAAAGTTTTATTTAGAAATTGGGATGTATTTAAAATAATTTTGGAATAATGTCCCCAAATGTATCCAGATTTATACATTATACTTATTGCTATTGGCCACTTTGATTTTTTGTTTCCTCTTATAGTTTGCCACAGACTTTATTTTAAATACGCTTTTTTTTTAGGGTGCTATTTTGTTAGGAAGGCTTCTTTATAGAGGCCTAATAAAAATGCCTTTTTATGAAGCCTGTGCATTTAGGTAGGTTTGAAGCTAGGAGGATTTTCTTAGAATGCTCTTTTGCATGTAAAGCACAAACCGTGTTTCAGTTTAAATGCACTTCTTTCCCATTAATTTTTATGGGGAAGATAAGTGAGTCACAAACATTCTGTTGAAGGGAAATCTAGTCAGTTGCTTGAAAGAGCACAGCCCAAATAAAACAAGGACTGACTAGGTTGTGAAGAAATGACCTTATGATTTAAAAGGAGTTGCTGCTTTGACAGTGCTTATTTAAAGAACAATACTGCTGGAAAATTTTCAATTTCTACGTTCACCATCTCTCATGAGATCTGACATATGCTGAAGTTATGTTTTGATTTGGCACACAGCATGTTCAAATGATGGTTACTCGCCTAGTACAAGACATGGAGAAGAAACCTTTGGACACAGAGCAGATGACACCTCCTTCTGTTTTGTAGTGTATCCTGGTGTCATTTTCTGTGAATGTGGTCAGGTAGAGTTGTTTTTGTTGTTGTTGGGCTTTCCTTTTTCTTTCTTTCTTTCTTTTTTTTTTTTTTTTTGGTCTCTTGGTGGGGTGGGGGTGGGCTAAAGCCATAGGAAGAAAAATGTGATGTATGTGTCCAGTATGTACTATTTTGTTTTGTTTTGCAAGAAGAGTTGAACTATTTTTGATAACAAGAGTAAATGGTGGAAAATGCTTCTTAGTTGTCTTGTCTTTATTTGCTTTCCAAGTTTCAGAATTTTATTTAATTCCTAAGTGTTAGCAGTGTCTCATGAAACATGTATTTGCCTAAAGTTTGTAATAGTTTTGTGTTGAACTCAGATGCCCTGCTATATAAACTTGTAAATCTGTTCTTTATTCATTAATGATCATTGCAAAAATGACTAGAAATGAGATTGTACTCATGGATAATTAGGATATATTTTGCAGATCTCCCAGACTTTCCTAATATTATGATCTTAAAAATCACAGAGTACTTTATTGCTTCCCAAGTTTGATAATCTTAGGGTTTGGTTTTTTTTTGTTGTTTTTTTTGTTTTATATGAGTCACAGACCCTTTATTACACGCGTGGACCCTTGGGAGTCTTTTTTTTGGTGTTTTTTTAATGCATGGGAGGTTAGCAATTTAGAAAAAGTGGAAATCATTAGTATATGAGGGCCTTGATTATTAATGTAATATTGCCAATGATGAATTCAGGTGGTTTTTAGCACAAGTTTCCCTTTTTTATGCTGGTATTCTCACTGCCACATTTTGGAAACCTGTATTACACCTTAAATTTATCAATAAATGTTAGTTTTCTAATTCTATTTTGTAGAATACTGAGGAGTTTGGGATAGCATGCTCTGAATGGCCTATATTATATATAATTGGGGAAGAGTAATTACAGTGCCTTAATTTTTAATTTTTTTTCTTTATACCATGAGTTATTTAGGAATGCTGACCAATGGCTAACTAGGGATGATTAAGAAATTATTACTGAAGTAACTGAATGTACTTTATCAGGATTTGAAACCATCAAAACAATAATAGCATTTAATATGACACATCTTGTTCTTTTGAGTCTTTGTTATTAACATGTGATCAAATGATCTTTCACCTTAGGTTATAGAAATTTTAGAGCTGACAGTTTTATCATTTTTGTTAGTTTAATTAATTATACCTTTTCATGCAGAGATTTAAGGGTAAAGAATTCCTTTTATTTCACTGTGTTCCTAGTTTGCTTAAAACAAGTCTGGTGATTTTGCAGAAGAAAAGTAAAAGCTTTACAACATATGGAAAATAGTTTCCTTTCTCATATTATAGGTAGCAAACATAAAATGCTTTAAAAAAATACTAAGTTCTGAGGTACAGTATTGGAACCTAATACTTGGATGGCACTTTAACTTTTCTCCCTCCTTTAAAAAAATTATCTTTTTGGGTACCCAAATAATCAGTTACATATTTTTTTAAAAGAATATTTTATATATAAGACTAAAATTCCCTTTGATCCCTGTGAATCCCTTGTTCCTAAACCTGATCCTCCTTCCCATCCCCAGAGGAAATCACTTCTCAGTATGAGATGTTATCCTTACAGATACTTCTTTATAGTTTTCTCAGGGGTTCAAAGAATTTGAACCTCAGGCGTGTTTGCAATGTTACCCAGATAGAAAAATGAAATTCAAGTGTGATTAAAAGCCCGAGTGTGTAGTAATTGATTATCTTAGTGAACGGGATTCATATTTGACAACTTGCTTTATTTAGTTTTGGAGAAAGGGTAAAACAACAAAAGTTAAATCATGCAGGCTTCTCCACCAAAACACACCTTAACATTTTCAAAAGTTGACAAATGACATATTTAATCAGTCTAGAGTTTTATAAACACTTTGAACAGTACACAATGACATAGATAAGATGCAGGGAAAATACACAGAATTTTATTTGATTACTTTGCAATTAATGTTATGCTATGAAACTCATTTATTGACTACTATTAAGATCACAATAAACCTCAATTTAAACTTTAATCAGGGAGCCTGGGATATTGTAACAACTTGAAATTTCCAGTTGGGCAGTAATGATTATATGCAGCATGATCTTTACCAGAAAGTCAAATATATACTATCTTAGTTCCTCAGAATTCACATTTCTTGCATTCAACTCTAGGAAAGGAGTACAGTGAAACACATTCTTAGGTTACCCAAAGTATTGCATTTTCAGACATAAGTTAAAATAGCCTTAAGTGGAATGATATTGGTGGATTGCTTTTATATACAGAATGTTGAAACCAAATATTGACCAAAGTGAAAGGAAGAGAGGGACTTTATTTAGTAAGAAGGTAAAAATGTAAAACCAAGTTAAAAAAATTAAATGTATATTTGAGATTCAGATTTTTTTTTCACTTTTTTCTGAGTCTTAGAACTAGTTTAGATCATTATGGAAAATAAAACCCTTAAACCATATGTGGCTTCTTAAAAAACACACTTTTTAAAGTATTTTTTTTATAATGAAAAAAATTGCTTTACTGGTAAAGGTTGGATGGGTAGATGATAAATTTCATGTATCACATAAATATTTTTAATCCTAAAAATTTACCAGTGTATTTAGGTTATAGCATATAGTGCTTCCTTCAAATTTAGTCATTTGCAAGTTTTAGTTCTTTGTGAACTACTAGAGATTATGTTTGAATACCTATCATTTTTTGTAACAGTTCAATGGAAGATCAGTACTGATCATAGAGATAAAACAACAGGAAACTGGGAGGATACTGACAAGGATTGCTAACTATTACTGTACCAGCTGATAGTGCATTTCCTAAATTCTCCTTTTCTCCACTCTTTGCTAACCACAGCTCAAAGGTTTATTTCATTATTTGGCCTTCACACTAGCATGGGAACCAAAGTGGAGTGGGAAAGGGAGCTATTATGACATTCAGGAGTTCTGGTTAAAAAAAGTACTGGGGGGAAAAGTTGATTTTGACAGATGAATGTTAAAGTTTCTTGGGGGTTTCTATTATACTATCAGAAGTTTCCATCCTTTTTATAGTTCAATTTTATTTTCAAGGTTATTGCAGGATTTGGATGTATTGTGACTTGCTGAAAAGCGTAGAAGTCCATAATGAACACATCTACCACTATAGTAAACATGAAATAGCTTTCTTTTATGGGTGATAATCACTTTCCTACTTTTGTGATAAATACTGAGGTGGATGGAATATTTGTAGTAGTAGCGTCAACATGAAGGAATGATGTTTAGAGTGAGGCCTTTACATTGGGTTAGCTTAATATTAAGTGATGAATATGTCTAGTGAGAATTTTCATGTATCATTTGTCTTCAAGTAGGCCTTTTGGTAGGAAGTGTAGATGGGGTATCAGCTAAACAGATTAATAAATCAGTAATTTTCTACAAATCATAGGTGAGTTAAATATTCTTTCAAGTGAGTCAAATTCCATACTCCTTTTCATTTAACAAATTTTTTCTTTAGGTTTTATATAAGACCCACAGGGTGAGAAGGGGATTGATTATTCAGAGCTTGCCAGTAAGGTTGGAAGGCCCAGTGGTTACAATACCTGAGGATGTAAAGTGACTAGCAGTTTGGCAGGTCATTGTGAAATAATACATCAAACCAAGTAAGTTCAAGATCTTTGAACTCCAGTACACAAATAATTAAAAGAAGTCTCTGAGATGTTTTGGCAGTGCTTTTATTACCAGGGCTAATTCAGTTCTGGAGGCCCTTAAATGCTTTTTCAAGTTCCAGAATTTTTTAACTCAAGTTTTCTGCAAGTGAAGTTTTCTTCTGGGCTCCATAGGAGCCCTGAGGGGCCTCAGGGATGCTGGACAACAGAGGCAACTCCTGTCTTTGTGCAGAGAACTGTGCTTGACACTGTCCCTAAGAGATCCTTGGTGCATTCAGGGTTGAAGGGTGCTGGTTCACAGACTTTGGAAGGTGATGTATATCAATGTATTTGCTTCTGAGGAAAAGCTCTGTAAGAGGTTTGAGGCAAACTGGACGAGTCTCCCAAATTGAGTATATATATCCAGACCTATTGCTTAAAATTTAACGTAAAGTTCCTAGTGCAGATAGACACTTGCAGAAATCAAAGCCTTTTTTAAAAAGCAGTATGCAAATTAGAAGATCTCTTCACAGGAAAAACATTTAAAATACGTTATCTCCCTTTCATATAGACATTGGCAGCTATTCTTCATCCACTGACTGAAGCTTTCCACATTTCTCTGAAAGGCTTGAGGTTACTATTTTATTGCCTTTGTTTCCAATTTCAGAGGGAGAGGCAGGTTCCTCTGTTTCGTAATCTTCAAAAGAACTGAAAGAAACAGCAAAAGTGAGTTACTGATTTTTTAAAAGAAAATTTTAATATCTGGATAGAAGTCATTATGGCAAACTAGAGAATGAGGACCAGCTTGCAAAAATACTCAGTAGTTAAATGGCAACTATAAACAACTGAGCTACCCTGAAGAAGACAACATTCTAGAACAGAAAACATTCTTCCTGTTCTTAAAACTCAAATTCATGTTAGAATTTGTTGAAAATGTGCTGTATCAAGGTTTCTGTAGGAGCCTTGATATGAATGAGAGCATTAAAACTGACGCTAGCTAGTAAGTAGCTAGATTAGGGAGGGTGTGAGGTCCCACAAGCTTTACATGAATGCTTTCATTGAGGTGGCTTCCATGTGGAGTGGGGAAACTTTCTCAACACTCAGATTGCTTTATAGCTTTCATGGCTTCCAAGAAGGACATTTTGATGTGCATGAAGGACGTGGAGTAGACTAAAGCCATTCTTTGCAGAACTCCATAGTATATTCCCTCTGCTCACTCCCCTTTAGAGATTAGTGATAACCTTGGAGTACCACGTCCTCCAGGCTACCTCTGAGGGTGGCTTTAGGCAGGAATGACAAATACTTTATCTCTTGGGGGCAATGGCTGTTAAGTATTAAACTGATAAATGTTCTTAGGTGGTACCTGAGCTTAGAAAAATATACATGGTCAATTAGCAATGTCTGTTATATACTTGGCATAGCTGGCTTAGCCTTGTTACCCTTTGCATGGACTTTTCACATTTGTGCAGAAATTTCTGGACATAGTCGTTTTACTAAAAAGGTACCAAGGCTGGCTAGTAAGGGAGAATATACTGAGGTACGTATATCCAGAAGGTGTCACCTGCTTGATTTTCTAGACCCTTTTGAATGGAGACTACCAAAAAAAAAAAAGTCTATGTGATCTTTGGAAAAAGTCTGAGTGCCAGTTACGGATCCTATAAAAAAGTAAAGTTATCTACAGCTTGATCATTTTGCAAAAATATTTCAGTCCATACTTAATTCCAGTTTCTACTCTTCCCCCATCTCCTTGAGGCCTCAGTGTAACTGGCATATGCTGGATAAGGAAGCAGTGCGGAGGGAAATAACACTGGGAGTGAAGCGGGTTGCAGTGTCAGGCACTGTGACTGCGCATTTCCTGTCAGAGTGAACGTTTTACCCTTGGTGCCCTAACTTGCTGTCTGAGAGCTCTCTCGGTGTCTTCAACACCTCAGTGCGGATCTGGGAATAAGTTAAGTCTGACCTTAGACTCATTCAGTAAGTATTTGAGCTCCTGTTGCTAATTTTGAGCAAATGCCAGGTATACAGTGGTGAAAAAGACTGAACCAGCGCCTTCCTCACAGAGCTTGTAGTCCACTGGAGGCCATCTGGAATAGTGGTTAAGTGGTTTAGCTTTATAGAGCATGGACTTTGGAGGTTCCAATCTCAGTTTGATTACTTAATGTGACTTTGGGCACGTTACTCCCTCTGCACCAGTGTCCTCAACCGATGAGATGACAGGAGTTCGTAAGAGTCGTAAGGACTGAGTGAAGATTAGGCAAAAGGGCCTATAAATTATAAACTCTTGGAAAATATGAGGGAGGTATTAGTCTCATGCTGGAGAAATGCTGGGGCTTACTGGAGCAGGAAGGTGACACAGCCCTACATTTGGGGGGCCGGTTTCAAGTTTTTTGTGTACATTGCTTGTGAATAAAAAGGTTTATAAAAATACATTCTTTTCCCCACTATAGCCTCATAGCAGAAATGATTTCTAGCAATGGATTTGATCCAATCTAGTGCGTGAAGATATTCCAATACTTTGAAGGGTGGATATAGCGGAATGTCACTTGCATTTCTTTTGTACTTTCAAGGAACCAAGAGCAGTATTATGCACTCCAGGAACTTTGGAGGAAACTCATGGACTGACCGAGCTCATTAAGAACTTCCTGTCAGCGTCCTGGAGACCCTAACTCAGTGGTTCTCAACTGGAGATGTTTTTTTTCCCCAAGGGACATTTGGCAATGTTGTCACAACTGGGTGGGTTCTACTGGTATCCAATGAACAGAATCCAGGGATGCTGCTGAACATCCTCCAATGTGCCAGACAACTCGGAACAGAACTATTCAGCTTAAAACATCAGTGCTGCTGTTGAGAAACCCTGCTCAAACGCTTGCCCCTTCAGTGTCAGTGCAGCTCAGTGTTGTGAACTAAGTTCTTCTCCTTGTGTACTTCCCTGGGCAATCAGTCTTTCTCACAGATTGTTCACCTATGGCTTCTAAATGTACATGTTCAGCCTCAGGCTCTTTCTAAACTGGAAAATGCCTGTATGGCTGGCTCTTTTGGTATAACAGCATATACAAACCTGAACTCACCCTTCTCACACACCTCCCCACTCAAAGCCAGAAACCTCGTCATCCTGAGTTCCTCTTCCCTCCTCCTGTGCCCTCTTCAAATCCAGCCAGTTTCTGCTACCACTTTCAGTATCACATGCATATGGTTCTGCCTTTTCCTCTCGTCGTCACTGGCCTTCAGTTCAGGGCACCATACTTTCGTGCTTGGATTACTGTGGTAATTTTCTAACAACAGTCTTCTGGCCTTCACTCTTGTCATACACCCTTTGCTACTGCCATACTAGGTTACTTACCATGTCAGAATGGGTTAAGGTCTTGGGATCTAATGCTAATGTACAAGTTTTTCAGTGGCCTGTGGTGCCCTTGTTTGGTTAACTTGTGCTCATTTTAAAATCTGAAATGTCATTTAAAAGATTCCTGATTCCCAGTACCTGAGCTACCACCATTTCTTATTTAGATGTCCATAATGGCTTTTTTATTTGTCTCCCTGCTTCTATTCTTGCACCTATACCAATCTAGCAGAGTAATCTTCCAAAAATGTTAAGGAGGATTACATTACTTCCTTGTTCAGCTCTTTCTCAATAGCGTCCCCAGGCCCTGCATGAACTGGCCTCTGCTAATTTTTCCAACCACATTTCCCTGTTGCTCACCATACCCCACCAAACTGGCCTTTTAAAGTGTCTTCAGTACACTTTCCTGTATCAGAGCCATTGCTCATGGTTTTCCCTCTGCCTAGGACATTTTTGTTCCCTGCTTTTTGCACAACTGTTCCTTAACTTTGTCATTCCCTGCTCAGGAAATTCTTCCCTCAGCACCTTAAGTTGCAAACCTCTCTCCATTATCAGTTCCTCCCTATTTGTTTCCTTCATAATTATATAATTAACTGTCTTCCCCACTGGGCCGTAAAATGTCCACTTTGTAACTCACCATTTCCTTTGGCTATAGTGTAGTACCTGGCACTAGGGACTTCAAATGAATTGTTGAATGAAAAGTGATGTCCTAATGCTCTTGTGAAATGATGTGTCAAGTTGTTGGGGAAGGCTGGAGTCACTAAAATGGTGAGGGTGCAGAAGTCATCTTGAAGTCACTACAAACAGAACTATAAGAGCCTTAATCTTGCCTTGCTCCCCAGGAATTCCTGAGGTGGTGAGACTGTTAACCAACTCCTTCTAAATGACCTCTTGCAGGTTTATTGACAGGTCACTGGGATTCCTCCGAGTTCCAATGAAGATAATTTTATGACATATTCTCGGTTAATTTAACTGGCTGGTTTTGAATGACTAAAGGGGTCAAAGGAATAAAGCAGAACTCATAGGGTTCACAAACAGTTCACTGAAAACCCTAGGTATCAAATTCAGAACAATTCTTTTTTTTTTTTTTTAAAGATTTTATTTTTAGAGAGAGGGGAAGAGAGGGAGACAGAGAAGGAGAGAAACAGCAATGTATGGTTGCCTCTCACATGGCCCTCACTGGGGACCTGGCCCGCAACCCAGGCATGTGCCCCGACTGGGAATCGAACCGGGACCGCTTGGTTCCCAGCCCGCGCTCATTCCACTGCGCTACACCAGCCAGGGCTCAAATTCAGAACAATTCTTTAATTTAGTATTAACAATGTATTGTGAGCATGAGAGAAAATGGTTTGTGTATTTTTTTGCTAGGAATATGATTGCATTAGAAACCTGTTTCTCTAAGTTAGCTCCCCTTTCAAATGAGCAATTTTCTGGGAAAAAGTATTAAGGCTGGTTCTTAAGATTCCTGGGATGGAAGTATAAAAGCTGGAAAGAGCAGAAATAATGACTAGCATGTATGTGGTCTGACAAAAGATTTGTATGCAGTTTCAGAGTATTGTCTGGGAAGTTGAGTTTAATTCCAGTTTGGGGGTTCTGATTCTTTACAGGGGAAAAAGGATAGAATAGTTGATTCAGGGCTTGTCTCAGGAAATCTAACACGGTAGCTATAAGCAGAGAATGAAATGTTAAGTAGTTCTCTAATTTGGAGTCCATAATACTTTAGAAATAGGAGAAGATGAATTTTACCTTTATACTTTTAAATTAAAAACAGGTATACTATGCCACTGACATAAAATGGATTAACTCAAATACTTGGAAAGTTGGATATTTGGTTAATGAATTTTTCTGTTGACCCATTCAATGACTAGAAGATCTTTTGTTTGAACTCTTGTTAAAATTTCCTAACATGTACTACGCACTTACCTGCCTTGGAAAGTTGATATCACTTCATTCTTTTTTAAAAAAGATTTCATTTATTTTTAGGGAGAGGGGAAGGGAAGGAGAAAGAAACATTGATCAGTTGCTTCCTGCACACCCCCACTTGGGGACCTGGCCCATAACCCAGGCATGTGCCCTGATTGGGAATCAAACCAGTTATATTTTGGTTCACAAGCCAGCCCTAATCCACTGATCCATACCCGCCAAGGGGATATGACTTCATATTTGATGGCTGAGGATCTCTTGCAGTTCCCCAGGGTCACAAGCCATCAGTTGTTAATTTCCCAGGGTCACAAGCATCAGGTGTTAATTCTTTTTTTATTTTGGATGCAGATAGTATAAAAATTTCAATTAAATAGCCCTGACTACTGTAGATCTGTGGATTGGGCACTGTCCTGCAAACTGGAAAGGTCACTGGTTGCCGGTTCCATTCCTACTCAGGGCACATGCTTGGGTTGCAGGCCAGGTCCCCAGTTGGGGCCTTGCAAGCGGCAGCTGATCAATGTTTCACTCTCACATCAATATTTCTCCCCCTCTCTTTCTCCCATCCTTCCTCTCTCTCTAAAAATAAATAAAGTCTTAAAAAAAAATCTAACCCTTAACATTTTTTTGGTTAAATATATTCTAATTGTGAACTTGAAGGGAGGGACAAGGTTTCATTTATTTTTATTGCCCATCACAGTGCCTGGTCTAGAGTAGGTACGAGTGAATATTTATTGAAATAAATTAAAATTGGGCTTTGATTTGTTGAATGCAGAAAAAATGAAAACACATCATATTGACTTCAGGTCCAATAAAGGCTGTTTACTGAGCGCTAAAAAAAATGACACTGAACTATTCTACTTGTAAGATTATAAATCATGCTCTGGCATATTAACTTGTCATTTCTTCTCTTTCTCTTCCCAGGGCCCAATATACACATACGATGCTTTTGCTCCCCCACCCCCACTCCTATTATTCCTGCTCTGCTAAATTCTCCCACTTCACTGAGGACAGTCTGTAGACTTGTCCCCAACTGTAGACTTGACTCTCACCAGCTATGTTCCCGGAAGATTGCTTTGGTGGGTTTTTAGTTGGCCTTCCTGGACTATAGCACCTTACTTTCCAGTGCTAATGGAAGTAAATGTAAAACTCTTCCAAAGAATAATTCATATGTTTATATTCAATATAAAGGAAAACCCACCCTTAAAAGCATTCAGTAGGAAACAGTTCTAAACTATATAAATGTCCAGTAATAGGGAAATGGATGAGTTATTGTTTGAGAACACTGAAGCATTGAAAGTAATATTTATGAAAACACTAGTAACATTAAATGTCAAAAATACACCAAAAGGAAACAAATAGTTATCTCTGGATGACTGAACCAAGAGTGATTTTAATTTATGCATTTTCCATTTTCTTCCAGCAGCAAATCTTGATTTCTCTACTAATCAGATAAAGGCTCTCAGAATAAAAAGAATTACATTTAATCTAGGTTAATAAACATAAAACTTGGTGAAATACCAGAAGATCCTGTAAGAAAGTAATTTATGATAATGTAAAAACCTCAACTAAAAATCTGAAGTAGTCAAACATTAGTCAAATTGGCAGAAAAGGTTGTTTCTGATTGTTGCAGATCTCAGTTTCCTAAGATAGCAACATGGGGTCGCTTTATATACTTTTTTCTTCTTTTTTAATCCTTACCCAAGGATTATTGATTTTAGAGAGAAAGGAAGGGGTGGGGGAATAGAGACAGAGAAAAACAACCATTGGTTGCCTCCTGTATGCACCCCAACCAGGGATCGAACCCGCAACCTAGGAATGTGCCCTGACTGGGGATCGAACCCTCAAACTTCCGGTGTACGGGGATGACGCTCCAACCAACTGAGCCACCCATCCAGGGCCTGTTTACATAATTTTTGTAGAGCTTTTAACCACTCTATTGCAGAAATCATAGAATATTAATTATAAATAAATTTGGTGTCATATAACTTGTCTTCCTATAGGTGATACATTTAGTTGAATAAGTTTATGTAACTGATATCCTGCCTTTCTGGTTTTCCCTAATGACCATTAGCTTGGCTAAATTTACCAGTACACAAATTCTGTTGCATGCTGTGATTACGTTGTGGTGCTGGATGTGATGATCAAAATGTTTGTAGCCTTATACCTATGGAAACCTGTGGTCCTCTTTCACCTCACTGAAATCTGGAGACATTAATAGGTTATTTATTGGAGACATAACCTAAGTACCAGCCTTGAATCAGGCACTTGGCACAAAGCCTACCTATGATTGTTAGACGGTAAAGTAGATGGAGAATTTCAAGTTGTTTTTGGAGGGCCAAGTCATCAGGACTCCGGCAGTTATCCATGTAGTAAGGGTGGCTGCTGGATTACTGCTGCCTCCAGGGCCACTCTGTAAACATTTGCTGAGGATCTTCTGCAGCCCTAAGAGTCTGCCAGGTGCTGGGATTACAAAATAAAACAAAGGTTCTTTCCCGTGGAGGAGCCCATGTTCTGATGGAAAGAAAAATAGCCCCATTTTTCCCCCAGACACTTTTAGATGTATACATTATTTCTAATTCTCAGTACAGTCCTGCTGTTCATGCAGTGGATATTTACTGTGCCAACTATGTGCCATGTTCTGTGCCCTGGGAGTGAAGGGGAAAAGGTAGGTAGTGGAATGCTAATGCTACAACTGATGAAATTCTATCTAGTTCAAAGAGGTTATGCAGTGTGGCCAAGATCATAGAAGTGGTGTAGTAGTAATAGTCATTGTTTATTGATTAAATAGGCACTATGCCTAAGGGGATGATAATATAAAGATACCATATATACAGGGTGGGGGCAAAGGTAGGTTTACAGTTGTGAGTATGCAAAAGTTTATTTTTGTATTATTTATAATTGTATTATTTTTCTGTAGGAACAACTGTAGTAAACCTACTTTTGCCCCACCCTGTACATTCTTTTAATTAATCCTTAAAACAGCTCGGTATGGTAGGTATCCTCACTGTCCTATAGGGGACGCTGAGGCTTGGGTGCCTGGGATTACACAGTGACAGGGCCAGGATTTAAACCTAATAGGTTTGTCTAACTTCAAATTCTGTGCTTTTAACCATGATGTTATAGTGCATCTCTTTCCATGTAGGGGGTCGTAACAGTAGTAACAGATACCATTTATCAGGTATCTGCTATGTGCCAGGTGTTTATATATATTATCTTAGAGTCTCGCAACCACCTAGGAAGGCATTTGCTGGTGTCTTCTGAAACTGAGCCTCAGGAGTCAGATAACCTGCCCAGCTGGTAAGTGGTCGGTAGAACCAGATCTGTCTGGCTCCTAGGCCTCTGCTCTTTCCATGGTACTTACCATTCTTCCTTTCCTAATACTTGAATCTGGCAATTTCTGTTTTGACAGACTTAACCTGATTTATTTGCAATTCCTCTTATGATAAAGCCCTAGGTGCGGCCTTGGGATTCTGGTTCTGGTCTTGCTTTTGAACCACGTCAGTCAGCTATAAACAACTGTAAACAAGCTACTTTGCTGACATTCTAGTGCTCATTCTAGAGGCTGTGGCTATTGTAAGACTTCTTTCCCCTTGGGACCTTATCACCCACATATGCATTGTGGAGACCTTATCTTATCTCCCACAACATGAGAAGAGGGGTGTCCAGCAGAAACTTCTCATATACACAGGTCGAATTTCACTACAGCTGGTCTCTACATTTCCTCTTGTGACCCCTCACCTGTACTTCTGTCTGCGTCCCTTTGCTTCCCCTCTCCCCCCACACTGGCACCTTCTGAGCACTGACATAACTAGAAAACAACTTTTGCTTATGCTTATTTATTCTCTCAAGCTGCCATCAGTTCCTCTTCCTTTTAGACTAACAAACTTTTAAATGTTTAGGCCTGCTATCTGTACTGTATCCCTCCTTTAAAGTAGATTAGAAAACAGTATGTAATATAAATTCTATTTTTGTAAAACAAATTACTTATCTATTTGCACAGAAATGTCTAGATGGATATACTCCTAAATAATAAGACAGGCTGTCTCTGAGGGGTGGATTTTAGGTGAAGATTTTGTTTGTCACTTTTTTCTAATTCTTCTGCAGTGAAGCCATTGCCTATGTAAACAGATAAAGGAGATTAACTTCTTCTCCCTGTTTATTAAAGTAATACATGTTCATTAGATCAACTTTATAAATTATAAAACAGTATAAAAGACCAAGTTACTTGCAATCCCAGAGTTAACCACTGTTAATATTTTGGAGCTTTTTAGCTTGTGTGTGCAGATAAATACATTTTTAATATTGAGATTATATCACAATTTTGTAAACCTGATTTCTCCATGTTATGCTCATGTGCAAGCAAAAACTTTAAATGTCTGCATAATATGACACTTAGATACCATGACTTATTTAACCATTCTATTATTGTACATTTGTGTTACTTTGAATTTTTTAATTTTAGAATTACCTGTGACTAATGCCAATTGTTTAGATGAGCAATTTCTATCCAAATTTCTGATTATTTATAACATACACACAGAATTAGAATTGGTAGTCAGTGGGTATAAATTCAGACTGTTGCTACATATTGTCAAATTACTTTCCAAGGAGCTTGGGCAAATCTGCAATGTGTGAAAGTGCTTGTCTTACAGCACAGTGAGCCTACAGTGAGGTGTTACTGCAGTGCGCTTCCGGTATGGGAGACCAGTTAAGACACTTTATTTTAATGCATCCATCATTTTCCCTGCTATGCAGGGATCCTGTCTGTTGTTCATCAATATCCAGTACTGCGTAGTGTACAGTATGAATGCAAATATTTACTGAATTAATATTATCTTTTTAAAATCACTGCCAATTCAATAAGCTAAACATTTTTGGCCCTTATGTTTTTAGAAACAATTTTATTTAAGTATAATTTACATATCACAGAATTCACCAATCTTAAGTGTTCAAAGTATTTTAGTAAATTTTTAAAATTGTTCGACTGTTACCACAATCCAATTTTAGAACACTTTCATCTCTCCATCTGCCTGTCCTCTCCCTTGTTCCTGTTTGCATTCACTCTCCACTCCCATTCCCAGAACTAGGCAACCACTGATCTACTTTTTGGATCTAAAATTTTGCCCTTTCTAATAAATGGAGTCATATAATACATAGTTTTTAGTGTCTGGCTTCTTTTATGTAGAATATTGTTTTTGAGACATTCATCCTTGTTGTTGAATGTATTAGTAGTTCTTTTATTTATTGAGATATAATTGACATACAAAGTTGCTCAGATTTAAAGTATACAATTAATACATTTGACTTTAATATATACTTTAAAAGCATCACAACAATCAAGATCATGAAAATATCCACCCCCAAGTGTCCTCATGCCCCTTTATAATCACGGTCCTCTCTCCCCACGTAACCACTGCTTTACTTTTATGGTCATTAGCATTAACCCTCGAATATGGGTTTGAACTGGATAGGTCAACTTATACATGGATTTTTTTCCAATAAATATACAGTTGGCCCTTCATACCCCAGGTTTCGTGCCTGTGGACTGTACCAATCGCAGGTGTGGAGGAGGACCAACTGCACACATTGTTCTATGCCATTTTATTTATTTATTTTTTTTTAATTTTTATTTATTTTTAGAGAGAGGGGAGGGGAGGGAGACAGAGAGGGAGAGAAACAGCAATGTATGATTGCCTCTCACATGGCCCTCACGGGGACCTGACCTGCAACCTAGGCATGTGCCCTGACTGGGAATCGAACCAGGACCCTCTGGTTCCCAGCCTACGCTCAATCCACTGAGCTACACCAGCCAGGGCCTGTTCTATGCCATTTTACATGAAGGACTTGAGCATCTGTGGACTTTGGTACCTGTGTGTGTGTGTCCTGGAACCAATCTCCCCTGGATACTGAGGGACGGCTGTAGTTGATTTGGGGCAGTCAAAAGTTGTATGTGAATTTTCAGCTGTGAGGGGGGGTTGTTCAAGGTCAACTATATAGATTAGTTTGCATTTTCTAGAATTTTATATATATGAAATCATACAAAAATGGAATATACTCATTTTGTCTAGCTTCTGTCACTTGGTTTAATTATTCTGAGACATAACATATCCATGTTGTAGTTATCAGTAGTTCATTCCTTTTTTACTGCTGAGTAGCAGTCCACTATATGGATATTTTGTTTATCAGTTCACCAGTTTGGTGGATATTTGTATTATTTCCATTTTGGGGCTACTATAGGTAATACTACTCTAAACATACATGTACAAGGTCTTTGGGTGAGTATTTCTCTTGAGTAGATTCCTAGCAGGGGAATTTCTGATTCATATGATAAGTGTATATTTTAACTTTTTAAGAAATTGCCAGGCTTTTCTAAAGAGGCTCTATAATTTTACATCCCCATCAGTCCAATGTCTGAGGGTCCCATCATTGCCAACTAGTGATTTTAGTCATTCCAGTGGAGGTGTAGTGTTTCTCATTGTGGTTTTAATTTGTATGTTTTTCAAATTATAAGTTTATTTAGAAAGTTATAGAGATTTTAGAAGTGAGCCAGCTAGGCTGCATAGGCTCAGGAAACAAGTTACAGAAGCAGAATGGCCCTTGGAGCTTAGGAGAGGGAAAGGCAAGGTAACGTGTCCGTGGGGAAGAGGAGGAGGAAGAGAAAGGGGCAGGCGAGAGTGCCTGCTTGGCATTTTTCTAATGTCTAAGGATGACGTACAGCATCTTTTCATACACCTATTTGCTGTTCGTACCTTTAAATTAGTTAACTCTTTACTCAAATCTTTTGTCCATTTAAAAAACTAGGATGTCTTTTTATTATTGAGCTGTAAGAGTTCTCTATATATTCTGGATATGTGTCTTTCATCAGGATGTTTTGGAAATATTTTCTTCCAGCCTTTTCATTTTCTGAACAGTGTCGTTTGAAGAGCAGTTTTCAATTTTGAAGGAAGTCCAATTTCTTGATATTTTTTATTGCTCTTGCCTAACCCAAGGTCACAAAGACATACTCCAATGTTTTATTCTAGAAGCTTTAGAGATTTTCATGTCTTACATTTAGGTCTCTTATCCACTTTGAGTTAATTATTTTTGCATGTGGTGTGAAGTATGGATCAGGGTTCTTTTACTTTGCATATAGACATCTAATTATTTCAGCATCATTGTTGAAAATGCTACCCTTTCTCCTCTGAAATAAACTGAGTCTATTTTTGGAGTGTTTCACTGATCTATGTGTATACTTAGGTGTATACAGTGCTACAATGTCTTGATGATTGTTTGCTTTACAGTAAGTTTTAAAATCAGGCTGCCTAAGTCCTTCAACTTTGTTCTTTTTTAAAAAGTGTGGCTGTTCTAGGTAGTTTGCATTTCTATCTAAATTTTTGGGTCTGCCCCAAAAATTTCTACAAAAAAGCCTGCAAGGATTTTGCTAGGGAATTGGTTAAACCTTTAGTTCAATTTGGGGGGGAACTGACATTTAAACAGTACTGAGCTTTCTAATTTTATTTGTTTAGGTCTTCTTTAATATCTCTCTGTGCTGTTTTGCAGTTTTCAATGTGCAAGTGTCATGGTTCTTTTGTTCTATTTATTCCTAAGTATTTTATTCTTTTTGATGCTATTAGGAATAGAATTATTCTTTTTATTTGAATTTCACGATTTGATTTTTCATTGCTATATAAGGAAACACAAGTGATTTTTTTTTTTTTTTTTTTGGTATATTAAGCTTGTATTCTGAGACCTTGGTACCTCACTAATCAGTTCTGGTAACTTTAATGTAGATTTCTTAGTATTTTCTACTTACAGTTTGCATAATCTATGAATAGTTTTACTTCTTCCTTTCCAATGTGAATACTCTTAGTATCTTTCTTGTCTTACATCACAGGATAGAACCTTCATTAGAATGATGAGTAGAAATGGTGAGGAACAGAAACATCCTTGCTTGGTTCCTGATCTTAGAGGGAAAGTATTCAATTTTTCACCAGAAGTATGACTGATGTTAACTATAGATGCCTTTTATCAGGTTAAGGAAGTTTACTTCTGTCCTTACTTGGGTGAGCATTACTGTGAATGGATGTTTGATTTTGTCAAATGCTCTTTTTATGTCTATGGAGATGATCATGTGTTTTTTGTCCCTTATTCTAATTCTGGTCTATTACATTAGTAGATTTGGGATGTTGAGTCAGCCTTCCATTCTTGGGATAAACCCCACTTAGAGTATATAATCTTTATACTATGTTGCTAGATCTGACATGCTAGTATTTTGTAAGATTTTATATTGAGGCTCACAAGGGATATTGGTTTACAGTTTTCATGTCTTGTGATGCTTTTGTCTGGCTTTAGTATCAAGGTAACATTGGCTTTATAAAGTTTGGAAATGTTCCGACTATTATTTTCTGAAAGTATTTGTGAAGGATGGTGTTTACTTTTTTCCTTAAATATTTGACAATTTAGCATGAAATCATTTTTATTTGGACTTCTCTTTGGGAGAGACTTAACTAATTTATTGTATTTACGTGATATAGTCTATTCTGGTTTTCTATTTCTTGAGTCAGTTTTGGTAATTTGAGCTTTTCTAGGATTTTGTCACATTTCATCTTTTAAAGTGTAAAATTTATTGGAATAAAGTTTGTTCATAACATTCCTTTATAATTATCTTAAGTTCTGTAGTGTCTACAGTAATTCCTCCCTCTTCATTCCTGATTTTAATTTATATCTTTTCTCTTTTTTTTTTCTTGGTCTAGTTAACGTACTATCTTAAAAAAAAATCTTTCCAAAGAACCAACTTTTGGTTCTATCAATTCTTCCGTACTGTTTTTCTATTTTCTATTTCATGGACTTCTACTCTAATCTTTATTATTTCCTTCTTTCTACTTATTTTTAAAAATATTTCATTTATTTATTTGTAGAAAGAGGGGAGGGAAGGGAGAAAAAGAGGGAGAAAAACATCGATTGGTTGCGTCTTACATGCACCCTGACCGGAGACTGAACTGGCAACCCAGGCATGTGCCCTGATTGGGAATCAAACCGGTGACCTTTCACTCTGTGGGACAACGCCCAACCAACTGAGCCACACCAGTTAGAGCCTTTCTACTTATTTTGGGTCTGGTTTGCTCTTCCTTTTTTCAATTTGTGGTAGAAGCTTATATTTATCGTTAGACCTTTCAGAGCCATGAATATTCATCTAAGCACTATAACTGCACCCTATACATTTTTACATTTTTTTAAATTTTCATTCATTTCAAGATAATTTTAAATTTCCCTATGGTTTCTTCTTTGAACCATGTGTCTTTATTTAATTTCCAAATATTTTGGGGTTTCCAGATTTCTCTTATTGACTTGTAATTTATTTCTATTATGGTCCAACAACATACTTTATATTAATGGAAATAACCCATTTCAATTTATTGAACTTTGTTTTATTCACAAAACATATGGTCTGTTCTAGAGAAGTTCTATATGCACTTGAAGAACCTGCATATTTTCCTGTTCTGTTGCATATTCTCTCTCTATTGATTAGATAAAACATGTTGACTACGTTGTTCGAGTGTTCTGTACCCTGATTGTCTTTAGTTCTATCGATTATTAAAAGAGGAATATTGAAGTCTTCAACTGTAATTGTTGAACAATCTGACAATTTTTGTTTCGTGTATTTTGGGCCTTTGTTGTTAGGCACGTATATAGTTAAAACTGTTATTACATTTTAACTGTTGGTGAAGTAGAAATATTCATGTTTATTTCCTGGGTAAAATTGCTTTCTTTTGACTGTTTTAGAATTGGTCAATATTCATGTTCTTACTATTGATTTTGAAGAATATGATTTATAAAAGATCACTACTGGTCATATGATCCAACCCAGTTTGTTTGCCTTTTTTGTGGTACAAAATTTGTCAATTTTAAATGCACTCACATTTACCAATAATTTCTTTATAAATTTCTCCCATTACCTTTATGCTTTAAAAAGAAGTCCTCACCCAAGTATATGCTTTTATTGATTTTAGAGAGAAAGGGGGAGGGAGGGAGAGAGAGAGAAACATTGATGTAAGAGAGGAACATTGATCAGTTGTCTCCCATAAGCACCCCAACTGAGGATTGAACCCACAATCTTTTGGTTTATGGGACAATGCTCTAATCAACTGAGCCACCTGGCCGGGGCCCATTACCTTTCTGCTTTTAAGGCCTATTTATTTTCTTGCAGACTTTAGTTTAATATGCACATTTTTCACCCCACCACAGTAAACCAACATTTTACTGACTAGTTGGTCTTAACTTGACCCATTTAAGACACTATCTTTTTATACTACAGTACTATGCATAAATTTTCTGTTTAGGCATGAATACTATACTGGGTTTAATTACTGTAGTAAGTATAGTAATTATATAGTAACCCTCCAATGTACACCATCATAACTTTATTTCTTTTCAAAACTCATTGCTATTCTTGCGTATTTATTGTTTCGTGTAAGGTTTAGAATTAGCTTATCATCTTCCACAACGTATTTTGGGGAATTACAACAATATATTTTTCAAGTCACTTTTTTTCTTGATATTACAATGGGATTTTTTTCCCCATTATATTTTTAACTGGTTATTTCTCAGGCATGGGATTAGTAAGTTACTCTTCTTAAATTTGCTTAGTTTCAGGATTTTTCCAAACCAGAAGATACATTAAATTTTGTCTCATGCCCTCGAAGAATCAGTTTATATTTTACATTTTTTCTCTCTTAATCTGTTAAAGATAGATCTTGAAAAGCTGAGCCAGTTGCAATCTTGGACTAAAATCCACTTTTATATATTGGTAGCTTTGACAAATTATTTAATCTTCTGTGGTTCAATTTTCATACCTGTAAAATGGAGATAACAGCGTCTACAGAATAGGGTTTTTGTGAGCACTCAGTGAATTAAAATATTTAGAGTAGTGGTTGGTACATAGTATGCTGCACGCGTGTATAAATTAGAAGATTTATTTTTGTTTAAAGTTGGTTTAATTTCTTCCTTCTATGTGCTATTTGGGTCTATTTTGTCATCCTTTTTCATGTATCTTGAGAGGTTAGTCTAATTCTTTATTTCGGTATAGAAGTTATATATTTCCCCTTGTGTATACCCCATAGATTTGAATATAGGATGTGGCAACAGGTTTACAGCTGTGAGTACATGAGTTTATTCTTGTATTATTATTAATTATTGTATTATTTTTCATACAAACTACTTTTGCCCCACTCTGTATAATACTTTCATTACCTAACTTTAAAAAAGATTATAATTTGGGGACGAGGTGGCCAAGTGGTTAAAGTGATGGACAGCTAAAAAGATTGCAGTTTGGTCCTGGCCAGGTAGCTTGCTTAGTTGGAGCATCGTCCTGCTACACCAAGGTTGCAGGTTCCATCCCTGGTCATGGCACATACAAGAATCAACCAAGTGGAACAACAAATCAGTATTTCTCTTCCTCTAAAAATCAATAAAGTGATTGTAATTTCTATTTTAACTTCCTCTTTAGCTTACCTGTTATTTTGAAAAATATTTAACACTTAAAAAAGTTTATTTTTAACTTTCTAGATTGTGCATTTTTTTTGTTAATTTCAGTTTGCATTTTAAATAATAAATGAGGCCAGTATGCTATGCTAATAAGTTTTAAAAATATTGCAATTTTCTTTTTTTTAGTAAGTAGGCTCTTTTGTGGTGGTTCCAAGTATATTTGTTGGGTACCAAGTATATACTTGAGTGTCTCTGAAAGCTTACTAATTCTATATTCACTTTTTTCCAATTTGATTTTAGTTTTTACATGAATGTAGATTTGTCAATTTTTCCTTACATTTTTATCAGATTTGTTTTATATGTTGCATAAAGTTGATAACTTTTTTTCATGGACAACTGTTGAAATATTGAGGTCTCTTTTAAGCTTTGAATTCTGTTTGTCTCCCTAACATTGCAATACTTGATTTCCTCGTTACTATTCATTTGACTGTTACCTCTATGTTAGGTACAAATCTAAAAAACAGTATACAGTTGGATTTTTTTTTAATCCTCACTGGAGGATATGTTTATTGATTTTAGAGAGAGAGGTAGGAAGAAAGAGAAACTGATGAGAGAGCAACATTGATCAGTTGCCTCCCTAACGTGCAAAAATGGGGATCGAACACACAACAACCTTTTGGTGTATGGGACGATGCTCCAATCAACTGAGCCGCCCAGCCTGGGTTACAGTTGGATTTTTTTAATCCAGTCTGAGTTTTGTGATTGATACTATATCTGGGGTTATTCTGGCCATTTATTTTGTACTGCGTTTATGTTTTCTCTCTTCTTTACTGTTCTGCACTCTATTTCTTTATCAGTATAACGTTCCTCCCCGCCTCCCTAATTTCCCTTGCGAAATCATGTGGTTTGGATGGACTTGACTCCTGACCAAGATTAGTACTAGGCCTAAATCCTTCAGGAGTTGCTTCAGGGATTGGACCCAAACCAAGACAATTAGAACCAAAGGGATACAAATTCTGGGCTCTTTTGGGGGGAGGGGGATTTTGTGAGAAAGGGATTTTTCTCTTTTTATTTGAACTTGAAGCTATTACATAATCATCTTGCCACCACTTATGAAATACTTGTTGAAGAGTGAAAGTGAAAGAAAAGCATTTTCTAAGATATAAAAGAGATAAGGTGTCAGTTTCTGAAGTCGGTAATATCTCTGGATTTTTCAGTTCTATATGCCAATACTTTCACTTTGATGATGATAATGATTTAGCTTACACTATTTGATTTGAGTTTAGGTCACTAGCTACGAAAAAGAAAGCTGATTAACACACTTGTCTTTAGTAGATTCAGTTTTCTTTACTCAATTTTTTCCCAGTTAATAATCAGTTGTCTTTTTCTAAATATGATTAGTGATTGATCTTAAATTTTTAAGACATACTTTAACTCTAGCCATGATTAGAGAAATACAATTCTATCAGCATCTATAAGTCTCCATTCTAATAAAGAACCGTAGCATATTATCCTGGCCTCCTTTTACTGTCTCATGTTAAAAGCATCTGTGATCAATACTTACCTAGTTCTAAGAATAAATTTTACTAATTTATTTGCATCCCACTATTGCTCTAGAATCCATTTGCCTTCTTGCCGAAGAATATCCTTTAGCATTTCTTTCAGAGATAGTCTGTGGGTGATAAACTTTTTGCATATTTGAATGTCTGAAAATGTCCTTATTTGCCATTACAATTTAAATTGGAACAGCCCTGGCTGTTGTGGCTCAGTGGATTGAGTGCTGGTCTGGGAACCAAAGGGTCTCTGGTTTGATTCCCAGTCAGGGCACATGCCTGGGTTGTGGGTCAGGTTCCCAATAGGGGGCGTGTAAGAGGCAACCATGCATTGATGTTTCTCTCCCTTTTTCTCCCTCCTTTGCCCTCTCTCTAAAAATAAATAAATAAAATCTTTTCAAAAATTGGAACAGAATTCTAGGTTCAAAATTATTTTATTTGCAATGTTTGATACTGCTCCATTTCTTTTTGCATTTGCTTGGTGAGTAATCAGCTTTTTCTTTCTGGTAAATTTTCATTCTCTATTGTTTATGTTCTGAAATTTCACTCTATTATGGGATTGACAAGCTACCCTACATGGGCGAAATCTGTCTTGCCACCTGTTTTGGTACAGCCTGTTTTCACCGTTTTAAATTTGAAAAATCAAAAGAATATTTCGTGACGTGAAAATGATATGAAGACAATATCTCAGTGTCTGTGATTAAAATTTTATTGGAACGCAGCCATATTCTTTTGCTTACATATTATCTATGGCTACTTTCACACTACAATGGCAGAGCTAATTAAGCAGTTGTGACAGAGACCTGCAAAGCCTAAAATATTTGCTACCTGGCCAGAAAAAAATTAGCTGATTCCTGTTTCTGCATATATTTTTATTTGTTTAAACAGATAAAAGTTCTGGGACTTATCTGGCTGTTATTTCTACTGGTTTCGACAAGGATTTCTTACCACAGAACCACAATTACCATTCCAAATAAAAAGCTTCTCAGCTGTGTTCATTCTAATATTCATCCCCATGTGTTCTGTCATTTAAATTTTCTTCATTTCCAAGAAAGTGGCCAGTTTGCTTCAAGAGTGCAATATTCTCTATCTCTCTAAAAATACTAAACATACTCATTTTGATGTCTTGTTCTGTTGCTATAGTGATTATCCTTTCAAGGGTGAAAGTTCCTGCATTTGTTATTTTATTGGTATTTGTCAACTGTTCGGTATTTGTCGACTGTTCTATGTAGTTGAGAATAGACTGCTGCCTCTGTTTGCCCTGGCTGCTTATGAGGGGGCAATGGAGGGTTGCTAGTGTTTTCAGTGAGAACATGGCATGGATGGGCCATGCTGCTTATGTGACGATTCAGTGGCTGTGCCTTTTCTGTTCCAAGATCTCATACACATTGCTTTGCTTTTCCTTTAGGGGTAGGATGGGATATGCAGTCATATGCCATTTAACGAGTTTTGAGTTTTGGTCAATGAAGGACTGCATGTATGATGGTGGCCCCCTAAAATTATAATGGACTATATAGGCCGAATGTTTGATTGATGTTGAAAGACAAGGCTGGACTTGACTACTGATGTTGAATTTACTGCTAGCCTGGGAGGGCTTAAATGGAAGGGGCTCAGTATGTGCCTGCCCTTGGCTGGGGCTGGAGTTGGCAAAGGAGCAAGAGTGAACCCTTTCCATTCTCACCCCTGGCTAACACTCATGTGCCCTTCTCTCAGTTTCTCTTTCTTTCCTCTCAGGCCTGTTTTTCCCTCTCTCCCTGCCACCTTCATCTCATCCCCATCTCCCTTTAATTATTTCTCACCTCAAGCTAAAGCTTTCTGGCTCTCTTACTGTGTGCTATTTCTAGCTCCTTTTCATTCCCTCTCACCCTTCCTCCCTCCCTCTTCCTGATGTCTCCTCTCTCAGCTGGCGCCTCCCTCCACGGCCTTCCCCCTGCTCCCCCACTGCAATGTGCGCACAAACACTTTATCTTTTATACCATATTTTTGTGGTAACTTTTCTGTTTAGATACAAAAATAATTACCATTGTGTTACAACTGCTTACAGTATTCAGTACAGTAACAGTCTTGTAGCCTAGGAGCAGTGGGCTATACCATACAGACTAGGTGTGTAGGCTAGCTGTATGATCTAGTTTTGTGTAAATACAGTCTGTGATGTTCACACAAGGGTGAAATCGCCTGAGGATGAAGTTCCCTGAATGTATCCCCATTGTTAAGAGACACATGACTGTATGGGATTTGGCCTACCTGGGTGCTTCTTCTGATCTCCCTCTTGCTCTTGGTTTCAGTCAAATTCAGGTATAGATCATCCTTAAATGCTGTTCTCTTTATGTGCAGCAATTATCTTCTGCATCCTCCTGCAGAGAACATAAGCTCCGGCTCCCTCTTCAATCAGATTCCATCTACTTTCTTTTATTACACTGAAAGTTTCTCTTCTTACTATGAGTGGTGTTCTGTTTTTTTTTTTTTTTTTTTTTTAAAGTATCTATGGTGTGGAGATCGAAAACTACAGTTTGCTTTCAGTCTACCAACCTGAAATGAGAAGCTGGTCTATATTAATATTATTATTACTTTTTATTAAGTCCATTTAAGTTTTGCTTGTGGCTTAATGTATTTGTAAATGGTCTATGGACAAAGGTATTTTATTTCTTTTTACGGAGTATTTTATTATGGCTGCAAATAATAGGTTTTAATTTTTCTTTTAGAGTTTTTGCTTCAAAAATCTGATGTTTTCAGGGTTTTGAGGGGTGTTCATTTTTTTTTTTTATTCAACCTTTGCTGTCATTTCACAGTTGAAGCCTTTTCTTTTAAAAAGTGAGTTGGTTCCATTTATATTCACTGAGCTAAAAATATTTGCCTTAGTTCTGTCAGTTTTCGTTTATGCTCCGTGGTCTGTTTTTCTTTCGTGTGTACAGTTTTTTTCCCTGATTGAATTATGTGGAAAACTTAGAGTCAGGCTTTGGTTTTTCAATTGTTTAATTAATGTTATTAAACTCCCAACTTATCAGCTTAAGAGGGTATCTGTGGAGGCCTGCTAATGAAACTCAACATATATTTTCTTCCTCCTCTCTACATCCTAATTTCAGTTAAATTATTTCTAGGATGCTACACATATATTTCTTCCTCTTTATACCCCAGTTTTAGTTACGTTATTTTTCTCATATTATATTCTGATCAATATCCTTTCTACATTTAAATGGATTGATTGCTCAGTTATTTTTTAAATTAAATTTATTAAAGGTAATATTAGTTAATAACATATAACTTCAGGTGCACAACTTTATAATACGACATCTGTACATGCTACTGTGTGCTCACCACCCAAAGTCTAGTCTCCTTCTGTTGCCATGTATTTGACCCCCTTGATCATCTTTGTTCTCCATCTAATCCTTTTCCCTCTGGTAACCACCATTCTGTTGTCTGTTTCTATGAGTCTGTTTGTTTGTTTTATTTGTTCATTTTGGCTTTTGTTTTACATACCACATATGAGTGAAATCATGTGGTTCTTGTCTTTTTGTCTGACTTATTTTACTTGGCATAATACTTTCAAGTCCATCCCTGTTGTTGCAAATGGCAACTTATCTTTTTTATGGTTAAGTAGAATTCCACTGTATATATGTACTACATCTTCTTTATCCAGTAATCTGACAATGGGCACTAGGTTGTTTCCATGTCCTGGCTATTGTAAATAATGCTTCAGTGAACACTGGGGTATATATATCTTTTCAAATAAGTGTTGTTGATTTTTAGGGGGATAGAGGGATTGCTGGGTCATATGGTAGCTCTATTCTTCATTTTCTGAGGAACTTCCATAATAGTTCCATGGTGGCCACAGCAACCTACATTCCTACCAGCAGTGTATAGGGTTCCCTTTTCTCCATATTCTCTCCAATACTTGTTATTTCTTGTCTTATAAATAACAGCCATTCTAAGAGGTGTGAGAGGTGGGATCTCATTGTGGTTTTGATTTACTTTCCCTTGTAAATAGTGATGTTGAGTTATCTTTTCTTGTATCTTTCTTGTTGGCCATAGGTATGTCTTTTTGGAGAAGTGTCTACTCAGTTCCTCTGCCCATTTTTTAATTGGATTTTGTTGTTGTTGATTGTATGAGTTCTTTATATATTTTGGATATTAGCCCTTTATCAGAAGTATCTTTTGAAAATCTCTTCTCTCATTTTGTTGGTTGCCTTTTTGTTTTGTCAATGGTTTCTTTTGCTGAGCAGAAGCTTTTTAGTTTGAAGTAGTCTCATTAATTTGTTTTTGCTTTTACTTCCCTTGCCTTTTGGGTTAGGTTCACAAAAATGCCTCTGAGACCAAGGACCATATGTTTACCATCTATGTTTTCCTCCATATATTTTATCAATTCAGGTTTAATATTTAAGTCTTTAATCCATTTTCAGTTAATTTTTTGTGTATGGTGTCAGGTAGTAGTCTAATTTCATTCTGTTGCATGTGGCTTTCCAGTTTTCCTAACACCAGTTATTAGAAGAGACCTTCCTTTTTCCATTGTATATTTTTGGCTCCTTTGTTGAAATTAGTTGTCTGTGTATCTGTAGGTTTATTTCTAGGCTCTCAATTATGTTCCATTGGTCTGTGTATCTGTTTTTCTGCCAATACCATACTGTTCTGATTACTGTAACTTTGTAGTATAATTTGACACCAGGGAGTGAGATACCTCTAGCTTTCTTCTTTTTTTTTCCTCTGGACTCTGTTGGCTATTCAGGGACTTTTGTGATTCTATACAAATTTGAGGGTTTTTATGTTTTATTCTGTGAACAATGCCATTGGGATTTTGATAGGAATTATATTAAATCTGTATAACAATGTTAATTCTGATCTATAAACATGGAATAGCTTTCCATTTCTTTATGTCTTCAATTTCTTTTAACAATGTCTTATAGTTTTCAGTATACAGGTCTTTCACATTCTTTGCTAAGTTCATCCCTAGGTATTTTATTCTTTTTGTCATGACTGCAATAGAATTTTCTTCATTTCTATTTCTGCAACACATTTTTATATAATGATTTCTTATCTTGCAACTTTACTGTATTGATTGTTTCTAACAGCTTTTTGGTGTGGAGTCTTTAGGGTTCTCTATATCTAAAATCATGTCATCCGTAAACAGTAACAGTTTTACTTCATTCTCAGTTTGGGTACCTTTTATTTCTTTTTCTTTCGTAATTACTCTGGTTAGGACTTCCAGTACTATGTTGAATAACAGTGGTGGGAATGGGCATCCTTGTCTTGCTTCTGATCTTAAAGGAAAAACTTTAGTTTTTCCTCATTTAGTATGATTTTATCACAAAGTGATATTGTATCTTGTCAATTCTTTTTTCTGCATGTATTGATATGATCATATGATTTTTCTCTTTTACTTCGTTAATATGATGTATCACATTGATTGATTTGTGGATGTTGAACCATCCTTGCATCTCTGAAATGAACCAACTTGAATGTGATGTATGATCATTTTAATATGTTGTTCTCAATTTGTTAGTATTTTGCATCTCAGAGGTATTGGCCTGTAATTTTCTTTTTCTTTCTTTTTTTTCTATACGGTGTCCTTGCCGGGTTCTGGAATCAGGGTAATGTTAGCCTTCTAATATGAGTTAGGAAGTATTTCCTCTTCTTCAATCTTTTGGAAGAGGTTGAGAAGGATTAGTATTAAAGCCTTTTAAAAATGTTTGGTAGACTTTACCAGTGAAGCCACCTGGTCCTGGACTTTTGTTTATTGGCAGTTTTTTGAATACTATTTCAAATTCCTTACTAGTGATGGGTCTTTTTAGGTTTTCTTCCCTTTCATGATTCACTCTAGGAAGGTTGTATGCTTCTAAGAACTTTTCCATTTCTTCTAGACCACTGAAGTTCATGAAATATAATTTTTCATAGTATTCTTGTATACTTCTTTGTATTTCTGTGGCGTCCATCCTAACTTTTCCTCTTTCATTTCTAGTTTTATTTGAGTCTTGTTTCTCCTTAGTGAGTCTAGCCAGAGGTTTGTCAATTTTATTTATCTTTTCAAAGAACAAGCTCTGTTTCATTAATTTTTTCCTGTTGTTTTTTGGTTCTCTATTTCTTTTTTTTTTTTTAAGATTTTATTTATTTATTTTAGAGAGAGGGGAAGGGAGGGAGACAGAGAGGGAGAGAAACAGCAATGCATGGCTGCCTCTCACATGGCCCTCACTGGGGACTCGGCCCACAACCCAGGCATGTGTCCTGACAGGGAATCGAACCGGGACCCTCTGGTTCCCAGCCCGCTCTCAATCCACTGAGCTATACCAGCCAGGGCTCTGTTTATTTCTATTCTTATTTGTATTTCCTTCTTTCTACTGACTTTGGGCTTTGTTTTTCCTTTTCTAGTTCTTTAAAGGTGTAATGTCAGGTTCTTCATTTTGGATTTTTCTTGTTTCTTGAGTTAAGCCCATTAATTCTGTAAATTTCCCTCTTAGTACTGCTTTTCCTGCAACCTCCCCCCCAATTTTGGTATGTCATATTTTCATTTGTCTATGTGTATCTTTTGACCTCTTCTTTTATTTCTTCTTTGACCCAGTAGTTACTCAGTAGCATGTTGTTTAATCTCCATGTTTTGTTGTTTTTCCAGCTTTCTTCTTTAGTTAATTTCCCATTTCATACCACTGTGGTCAGAACATTTGTGTGGTATGATTTCAATCTTCTTTAATTTATTGAGACTAGTTTTGTGCCCTAGAATGTGGTCTAACCTCGAGGATGTCTCACGTGCACATGAGAAGGATGTACATTCTGTCATTTTGAAATGGAAGTTCTATAAATAGCAAGGAAGTCCATTTGGTCTAATGTTTAAGATCGACATTTTCTTATTGACTTTTTGCATGGATGATCCATCCACTGCTGCAAGTGAAGTATTCTGTTCATTACCATAATTGTATTTTTGTCAGTTTCTCCCTTTAGGTCTGTTATTGCTTTATATATACCTGCATTTTCTGGATGCTGCTTGCTTGTAGTATCATTTTCCACCACTTCACTCTGAGCTTGTGTTTGTCTTTGAGCCGAGAGGAGTTTCCTGCTGGCAACATATAGTTGGGTCTTGTTTTTTAATCCATCCTACTACTCTGTGCCTTTTGATTGGTGAGTTCAGTCCATATACATTTAGCTATACATATTTTTATGTGTATAAATATGTATATATATTTATATATGAAGACTAACTACATCCATTTTTATCAGTTTTTTTCTGGTTGCTCTGTGTCTCCACTGTTTCTTTTCCCTTGTGATCATGTCTGCTATGATGATGGTAGTTTTCCACATTTTTTTTCCCTCTGTTTCCTCCTCCTCTTTTTTTTTCAGGTTTCGTGTCTCAACTCTGGATTTTTGTTTTGTGTTTATCATTAGCCTTGTGTAAAATGTCTCATATATACAATAGTCCTTTTTCTTTTGATCGAACCCTATCTTCATTCACTTGTACATGTTCAGTCCATTCCTCCTCTTTGTGATTTTGTTTTACAAGTTACCTCTTTTTATGTTGTGCATTATCAGTAGTTAGTTATTTTTTTTTAAACCTGCATTCTTTTTTTTTAAGATTTTATTTATTTATTTTTAGAGAGAGAAGGGAAGGAGAGAGAGGGAGAGAAACAGCAATGTGTGATTGCCTCTCGTGTGCCCCCTACTGGGGGCCTGGTCTGCAACCCAGGCATGTGCCCTGACTGGGAATCAAACCTGCAACCCTTTGATTTGCAGCCCACACTCAATCCACTGAGCTATACCAGCCAGGGCAGTTATTTATTTTTTAATGCCCCTTTCCCCTTTAATCTTTGTTTTAATTGTGTAATATCTAATTCTGAAGTATAGCTGCAATTTCCTACTTCTGTCTGTTACTCATCTTACTCAGAGTTTTGTATACTTTTATCTTTTGGTTTCTGGTAGTAGAGTTCCTTCCTTTCTTTCCTTTCTCCTTTCCTCCCCTCCCTTTCCCTCCCTTCTGGTTGTCAAATGATCTTTAACTAGCCGGAGATTCCATTGCACCACTGTTGATGTTATCTATGATGTCATGAGTTTGGCAGCCATCAACGTTGCAGCCCACAGCCTGGGAAGTCCCCAGGATCTCTTTAATCATTCTAGAGAGTTCTCTAGCTAACGATTGGTACTGCATCTGTCAGGCAATGTCGACAATCTTATCAAAAGTGATATTTCTACTGTGCTTATGTTTTTTTTTCCTCCTTCTTACTGTCTCATGGTGGTTCTTTGAGGGCTTTGATGATGAGGGCAGAGGCAGAAGGCACTACCTCAATCTGGGCCTGTCTGTTTTGAATGGTCAGTTTCACTGTAATCCTCAGACCCTCCCAATTACCTGTTGCTTTGGCAATGTCATCACCAAACTTTTTTTGAGACATGCCCTGGGAGCCAATTTTGGGGGCCAGGGCAGACACGGCACCCCCTCCAGTGCACCTCAGGTATATAACTTTGATCTTGTTGGGGTCGAATTTCACTGGCATGGTGGAGGTGGCTGGTGTTGGATGAACCTGGATTGGGGACAACTGAAGAAAGCTATACCAACTCTTCTTCTGAGCTGAAAGCCAAAAAAGTATTAGAGCTCTTTACAACATTTTTTGTAAAGCAGGTCTTGCAGTAGAGTCACTCAGCTTTTGTTTGTCTTGGAAAGCCTTTATTTTTTTTTTCATAGCTAAAGGAGAACTTTTGCTTGGCTATATTATCCTTGGCTGATAGTTCTGTTCAATATTTTGAATATTTCCTTCCACTCGCTCTCCTGATTTGTAATGTTTCCATTGAAATATCTCATGATAGTCTAATGAGGTTTCATTTGGTTACCTTGAGAATTTTTTGTCATTAATTTTTGACAATTTGAATAAAATGTGTCTTGGAGAAGATTTTTCTGTGTTGATATAATTGTTTTGTTAGCTTCCTTTATTCTAAAGCCCAGTTCTTTCCATAGACTTGGGAAATTCTCAATTATTTCTTTGAGTAGATTTTTTGTTCCTTTCTCCCTCTCTCCTACTGGTATAGCCATTATCCCTATGTTCCTCTTTCTAATGAAGTCAGATAGTTCTTGTACGGTTCTCTCATTTTAAAAAACTCTCCTTCCTCCTGGGTCTTTTCTAGGTTTCTGTCTTTGAGCTTGCTAATTTTCTCTTCTATCTGGTCTGCTCTATTTCAAATGCTTTGTAATGCATTCCTCGTCTCATTTATTTAAATTCTTCAGCTCCAGATTTTCTGTTTGGTTCTTTTTTGATAGTTTCAATCTCTTTCTTAAAGTTATCCTTATGTTCATTAATTTTACTCGTGAGTTCATTGAACTGCCTTTCTGAGTTCTCTTGTATTTAATGGAGTTTCTTCACAACTATAGTCTTAAATTCTGTATCATTTAAGTGACAATCTTCCATGACTCTGAGTTTGGTTTCTAGAGACTTTTCATTTTCTTTCAGTGCTCCCATGTTACCTTGGCTATTCATGGTATTTGATGGATTGTTTCTGTGACACACATTTGAGCTATTAGCTATTTTCTTGTTTAGATACTGTTTTGCTCCCAACAATTCAGCAGGTTGATAGGCAGGGTACTTTTGTTTTTCTCCATTAGATGGTGGTATAGCACGAGTTTTTGTTTTCTGTTACTTGCACTATATGTGTCTCTGGGCTCACAGTGGAGTGGTATTGTTTCAGTTACAGAAAATGCCATGTATGCACTGGAATAATGGGTGCCCCCTGTGACTGGCTCTCCTGGGTTATGGGGCACCACTACTGTGGTGGGGGTCACATGGTAGGTGATGGAGAACTGGTTTTATAAGCTCCCAGTGCTATTTCCTGTTTGGGTCCCTGGCGTAGCTGTATTTTTGGAGGCATCTGTACTGCCTCTACCGGGCTCTGCTAGAATGGGTGGTGCAAGGGGTGAAAGTTTGCAATCTTATGGCTCTGCCCCCATTAGCACCAGCTGTCAGAACCTCTACTGGGGTCTGTCATGATGGGGAGGGGGAAAGGAGAAGCCTTTTCTCAGAGGAACACTGCTTCTGAACCTCTTTCACTCCAGGCCATAGTGTGAGGGCTGCAGCTCAACTTCTCCACTGCAACCATGCTTGCTGGAGGTGCAGTAGGCACCCAACTGCATCTGTAGCCATCATCCTTGTCCCACCTTTGTACTCATCCCAACAGGCACACCTTTGGATGTACCATTGGGTGGATCTTTCGGGTATTTTTGTTCGTTGTACACAGGATCTTTTGTCGAGTTATAGTTGTCTGACTTGTAAATTTAAGGGGAGAAAGAAAAGAATCTTATCATTCTGCCATGACGCTGATGTCACACTGTTATTTTCTTTTCTACCATGGCTGCTTTATTTCTGGGCTCTTTATTTTGGTTTGTCTTTTGGTTTTATGATTATGTCCTTTTTAAAGAAAAGCTCACAGGTGCTATATTTCCTCCAGTTATTAAATATTTGAAAATATCCACGTGTGTTTTTATGCTTAAACACATCTTGGGTTACTGTAAAGTTTTTGGGTATAGACTTTCTCTGAGAAAGTTGTAAATGTTGTTTCATGTATTTCAGTATTCATTTTTACTGTGGAGATATCTG
>PVJI01013629.1:0-47108 GCA_004026765.1 Micronycteris hirsuta
CCTTTGAGAAATCAGCTGACAGTCTTATGGGGATTCCTTTGTAGGTAACTGTCTTCTTTCCTCTTGCTGCTCCCAGGATCCTTTCCTTATCTTTGACCTTGGGTAATGTAATTATGATGTGTCTTGGTGTGTTCCTCTTTGGATCCAACTTCTTTGGGACTCTCTGAGCTTCCTGGACTTCCCGCAAGTCTATTTCCTTCGCCAGCTTCGGGAAATTCTCCATCATTATGTGTTCAAATAGTTTTTCAATTCCTTGGATTTCTTCTCCTTCTGGCAGCCCTATGATCCGTATGTTGGGATGTTTACAGATGTCTTGGAGGTTTCTGAGCCCCTCCTCCATTTTATGAATTCTTGTTGCTTCATTCTTTTCTGGTTGGATGTTTTTTTCTTTCTGCTGGTCCACTCCGTTGATTTGAGTCCCAGTTTCCTTATCTCTATTGGTTCCCTGCAGATCTCTCCTCATCTGTTCAAGCAAGTTCGTTAATTTTTCGTTGAATTCTGAAAGCATCCTTATTACAAGGGATTCGAACTGTGCATCTGATAGGTTGGCTATCTCTTGGTCGGTTAGCTCTGGGGTTTTGATTTGTTCCTTTCTTTGGACCATTTTATTTTATTTTTTTCCCCCCTCGGTGAGCCTGTTACTGTAAGGGGGGGCGGAGTCTTGGGGATCCCCTGTGCAGGGAATTCCCGGTAGTTATGCTGCGACTAGCCTCTGGGGGCGGGACCTGAGCGCACAATGGCGCCTTCTCCGCTCTCTGCACCCACACCGCCTCCTGCAAGCAATTCGGGCCCCTCTGTGCTGGCTCCGGGGGTCGCTCTGGGGTCGCTGGCGGGCTGCACAGCTCCAATCCTCCATGAGTCTCCCCAGCGAACTTTCCTGTGAGGCCGGGAGTTCCTCCTGCCGCGGACTCCACCCCCACAGGCGCTCTCACTCTGCGCCGATGGGTTGCGCACTGCTTTCTCTCCTGGTTTGTCTGCATGTGAATGCAGACCTGCCCAGTCCACCGGTCGCAGACCCCACTTCAGTCAGGGCCCCGTCTGGGTGTGCCGTAGCCACGCGGGAACCGCCCCTCCAACCGCGGACCTGCCGTCTGCTCACCTGCTCGCCGCGGGGTTGCTGAGCGCTCTCCCGCCGCCTGCACCTTCCGGCTCACCAAACTAGATGAATGTATCTTCTTTAATTCCTTGGTTGTCGGACTTCCTCTCAATATGATTTCTGTCAGATCTGGCTGTTTTTGGATGTTTAGATTTCTGATTTTTTTCCTTGTTTGGTTGTGCGAGGCAGTACGGTGCATTCACCTATGCTGCCATCTTAGGAAGTCTTGATAATATTTGTTTTTAAAAATTCTTGACATATGGAAATGTTAATTGTATTGCCACAGTATATTCATATATTTTATTAAGAATAAAAATATAAACTATTATATTTTTCTCATTATAGAAAAATACAGGTGCAATGCAGAAAATGTGAAAATAGAAGTACAAAGAAAACAAATCACATGTAATATCAGCATCCAGAAATAAAATCTGTGTTACACATGGTTTACAAAAATATCCAGCCATGTAATATGAAAAACAGACACATTTATTGAAGAGATATAAGAAACACTGTACATAGGACGGTGACACCTCAGTTCCCTTCAAAGTAGGCATCTTGGGACCTCACACAGTTCTCCCAATTGCCATTAACTGTCCCATCATATTTTCCTGAACCTCATCGATGGTCTGAAATCCCTTCCCTTTCAAAGGTGATTTTAGTTTTGGGAAAAGCCAAAAGTTACAGGACGCTAAATATGGGCTGTAGGAGGGCTGAGTCACCTGGGTGATTTGATGTTTCACCAAAAAACTCTGCATGAGATGTGATGCACGAGTGAGTATGTTGTCCACGATGAAGGTGCCAATCACCAGTTGCCAACAGCTGCAGCCTTCTGAATCATTCGAATAGTTTTCATGCAGGAATGTTCAAGCTTAATGCAAATTTCATGCAGATTCATTGCTCTACTCATTCAGTCATTTTGAATGTGACAGCCGCACAGTACACTATCTACCACCCCCACTGATACAGTAAAGTTATTGTTCACACATACACATTCCAATCCACTCTCCTTGGCTGCTAGTTTACATGTATGTCATGCAAACAGTTCTTGTTATATTAACAATGGCTAGACTTTCCAGACAGATTTGTATGTGTTCAACAGATATGTATTGAAGAAACATTTAATGGAAAAGCATGAACTTTAAAGATGAAGACCTCATTTGAAATCTAGGCTATGACACTTAATAACAATGGGAAACCCTTAACTACTCCGTTTTGAGCATAGGAGAGGAAAGATTTAACATTGTAAAGATGTCAATTCCCTCTAAAATCACCTAAAATTTTAATGTAATTCCAACAAGACTTTAGATGGAATTGGAACTACTTCTAAATTAACATGGAACAAAAATTCAATAGCTAAAACAATTCTCAAAAGGAAGAGCAGAGAGAATAAATTCACACTACCTGATAAAGATACATTGCAAAACCATAATAGTTGAAGCATACCGTTATTGCCAAAGCATGTGATACAGTTGCAGGAGCAAGCAGATGAGTATAATGAGTAGAGATACGGACCCAAATGCCAATTATGCCCATGGAAAGTTGATGTATGATAAAATTGGTATCTTGAATCATTGGCGGAAGACGTATTATTTAACAAATAGTACTGGGGAAATTGGCTTACTTGAATGAATAAAAATGAGATGAGAGACCTTCTAGGTTGATGAACGCATCCTTGTGCTAGGAGGGTGATGTGCCCCAAATCCACGGGAAGGAAGGTCCTGCACTTTCCAGACTTTTCCCTGTCTATCTCTTCATCTGGCTCGTCATTTGTATATTTTATAATATCTTTTATAATAAACCAGTGACAATAACAACAACAAAAAAAAAACTTGAATCATACCTACACACAAAGAAAACCGGATCTAAACATGAAAGGTACAATCAGAACATCATTAGGAGAAAATGTAGAAGAGTTTTGGGATGTTGGGGTTAGAGAGAATTCAATAAATAAGATGCAGGAAGCACAACCTATAAAGGGAAATGTGATGGATCTGTCCACATTAAATTCAAAGATTTTTGTTCAACACAAGATGGCAGTAACAGGTGACAATCTGGGAACGTATTTTTCGAAGTGTGTATAGTCAACAAGAGACCAATATTTAAAATTTGTAAATTATTTCTGAAAACTAACCAGAATACCCCAAAGAAAAGTGAGCAATGGGTATGGAGAGGCACTTCACAAAGAAAGAAACCAAAATGTTCGTAAGCACATTAAGATATTTTCAATCTTGTTAGTAATCAGATAATGCAAATTTAAACAATAATTACATACTACTTTAGCCTCTCAGATTTGCAGAAAATTAAAAAGTTGTATATTAATTGTTGATAAGGATGTAGAAAAACAGGAGGAGCTGATGGGAGTATAAACTTTAGGTGCTCTGGATAATATTTTGGAAGTATTTAATCACAAGTAAGCACAAAAAAAATTCACCTCCAACCACAGAAAAGCAACCAAAAATCAAAATCACCTCAACACACACAAGAATATTTACAGGAGCACTGTGTGTAAAGCAAACACTTAGAAACATAGAGGGCAGTCAGTTTGATATTTAATTGAACGGAAGTTCAGAAAGGTGACAGAAGTTTTCTGTCTTTATACGGTAAATCTCTTCGAGGACAAGGACCAGAGTTTGCTAATCCTTGCATCCCTGAACACATGGCTTGATTGTAGATATTCTGTAGCTGTTAAATTGAATTAGTGAAATAGAAGTTTTTAAGGAGTTGCAGTCCATGGACTATTGAAGAAAAATGTAGTAACATTGCATATGTAGTCCATAGTTACAGTCTCACAATTTATGGTTAGCAAACAGGTATTAGCAATCACAGTCATATATGCTTTGGTCCAGTACTCTCTAATAGGTCATTTTCTCTCTTTCGGTGTCTGGTATGACATTCCATGGAAGAAATAGTGCACATTTAAACTTTTTCTAAAGATGATTCTTTAAAAAGTGGTGGGGAGATAGAAATTCTGTTTATCCTGGCTTTAAAAGTATGATGTTAGGAAATGATTTTTCTAAGCTATAAACAAGTTTAAGTCAGAATTTTGTATTCTTAAATTTCAGTCATTCATGTATCAGCTATCTGATTTTCTCCATGTCCAGGTATTATTTTTTTACTTCATGTTTTTCTTTAAATCCATTTGCTTTTTTGTTAAAAAATTACTTTTGTCCTAAGTAAAAATATTGTGGTTAACTTTTACAACATATAATTTACACCCATGAAAATAAAACTATTTACCACATAAATTATTTTGTTATATCCTGTATTAGTCTGGATTAGATAAACTCTGAGTTCCCTCCCAGATGAGCATTCTGTCATTCTAGGTTCGTTTCTCTCCTTCAGCACTTCAGTGGTTCACTAAAGAACATTCAATCAGTGCCATAACAAACTTAACTATACAATTGTGACCAAAAAAATTATTTCATAAGATCTGTGTCAGGACATTCTGTTTAAATTGAAACAGACACATTGAAATGTATAAATTCAGCACACACTGCTATTAGATAGGAATACATAAAATATTTACAGGGTATTAAAAGCAAGTGATACGGTACATGGTGTGAAGAGGGTAACTTATTTTAACAGTTTGAAGAATAGGGAGAAGGAAGAATTAAAGAAAACAAATCCACTCTCATCTTGTTAAAGGGGAAAAGTTTTAATCTTTTGAAACGCTGAAAACCCACGAAGTGAGGAAGAGTTTCAAAGATGAGGGTAACAGCTATAGCATATAGTTTGAGGAATATTTTAGAAACATGGATAATGCCCTAAAAAGATAACCCTAAGTAAAATGAATGGGGTAGACAGGAAAAGAGAATTCAATATTCTCAAATTTCAGTCCACCACAATTCAGAATAGTATGGTGAATGGCCATTTGGCAGATGATTAAAAAAATTACACACCAGATAGTACATTTAATGGGTATGTTTACAGCTTCTGATCTCAGCTTACTGTGAAGGGTAAAGGCAAACCTACCAGCTATGGTGCTTTTTGGTAGTGGACAGTATCTGAATATTAAAAACTATAAAATTTTGTTTTCATTCTAAACACACTTTGTTAAATTTTTTGGAATTCAGCTCATTATTTTTTATTTTTTTAAAAGATTTTATTTACTTTTAGAGAGAGTGGAAGGGAGGGAGAGAAGGAGAGAAACATCAATGTGTGGTTGCCTTTCACACACCCCCAACTGGGCATCTGGCCTGCAACCCAGGCATGTGCCCTGACTGGGAATCGAACCAGCAACCTTTTGATTCGCAGGCCAGCACTCAATGCACTGAGCCACACCAGCCAGGGCAGCTCAATATTTTTAGCAGGAAAAAAAGATTATCCAAGTTATATTCATCTGCCTATTTAAACCAAAAACAACAAATTTTTAAAGGTATGGTAACTAAAATTCTGTTTAAAAACTGTCCCAATAATCATTCCTCTTAAAGTATGGGAATAAGACTACTTGGTAATACAATATTCCTATTTAGCAATGTAAGAAAATTGTTTCTTTATAGAATGAAGGAGTTACTTTTCACAAATGGGATTTACTTTCAGTTCAGGTAGTTACCAGGGTTACTAAGGAGAATGAACTTAATAAGGAAGTTGTGGTTATTCACACTTTAATATGGAAAGTCTTTATCCAGAAAATTATTTTTCAAATCACCAGTATGAAGTAGATTCCAACTCTGGCAGGCTCTTAAAATTTTTAATTTTTAAACTTATAAACTGAATATACTTCATATAAATCCGTGTGTTACCTGTGACAACTTTCAGCTTTGTGGATTTGTATTTTACACCAGAAATTACAATTTTTTCTCTTGGATTTTAATGTCTTAAAAGATTAATTTATGGAAAGCTAAACCAATATCTGGAGTATATGTAAATACATAAACTCAATTCCATGAGTGAAAATTCTCTTGTAGATACTCTATCCCAAGTCATCAAACTGAAAGTTACAGGCAAAGGAATATATAACCCCAAATTTTACTTTTAATCTATAGCGATGAGGCTGTTAATTGCAGGGTAACCTAACTGAATTTGTTTCTCCATTGGAGTTAACATTTGGTCTTAACTGTTTATTTTCTCTTAAATTCTTAACGGGTATGATTTTTTTCTTTTATGGTTAGCCAATCTGATTCCCAAGAGGACTGAGGACATTTTTTATTAGCTTTTTCAAATTTACATGGTGTGTAGTGCTTTTTAGGCATTAAAATTTCATTAAATATTAATCACAGTAGTTTGACAACTGTATCAAACTAGTTGCAAAAGGTAGTAACACTGACAAAACAAGCAAAGTTAAGGTTAATGGTAAAGTACCAAGAATTAAGTAATTCAATCCTTTGTAAATCAGATTAAACAATTAGAAAGTGTTAACCTGTTGAAAAGCTTATATACAATAAAGTCTGTCCAGAAAAAGTCAAGCCATTGTTAATATAACAAGAACGGTTTGTGCAACATCAATGTGAACTGGCAGCCAAGGACAGTGGACTGCAATGTGCATGTGTGAACAATGATGACTTCACTGTACTAGTCAGAGGGGGCAGTAGACGCTCTTGAGTGAGCATGTGTGCTGTGTGGCCGTCACATTCAAAATGACTGAGTAGAGCAACCAATCTGCATGAAATTCTGCATTAAGTTTGAACACTCCTCTGAGGAAATTTTTCGGACGATTCAGAAGGCTTTTGGGGATGATGCAATGACTGCAGCACAGATAAAATTGTGGCACAAACGCTTCAAAGATGGTTGAGAATCTGTTGAAAGTGATCCACGTTCTGGAAGGCCTGAAACAAGAACACCTGAGAATGTTTAACGTGTAAGGGCTGCAATCAACAAAGATTGAAGCACCGTGTGAGGCCCCAAGGTGTCTACTTGGAAGGGGACTGAGGCGTCATTGTCCTATGTACAATGTTTCTTGTATCTTGCAACTTCTTCAATAAATGTCTCTACTTTTCATAGTATGTGGCTGGATACTTCCTGGACAGAAAAATACCATGCGGCTAACAATTCAGCACCCACCCGACAACTTGCTATAGGCCCAGTGAAACTGGGCAACTGATTTGTATGTGATGACTTACTTTGAGAGAAATCCAAGAAAGGTAATTTAAAATGGTAAAACGGGCAAATTTACAATAGACACTTTTGAGTAGTGCACAATCACTTTGAAATTTTGGAGTACAAGGGAAATGCTTTGGAATTTCCAAAGTATTAACTCTTTAAAAGGATAAGATAAAAACAGCAAGGAAAAAAATGACCTGTCACTAATGTTCATTGGCAAGAATTCCACTGTAGTACTAACATCAGAAATTACACTATCAGTTATGTTTTCTCTTACCTGAATTGTGGTTCAAGTCAAAGTACAGCAGAAATGCCTCTTTGAGAGGAACAAAACCCCCAAATAGAAAAATTTCTTTTAAGGTAGGTAAATTTTTCCAAAGAAGTTCATTAAGCTAAAAATAAAGACCAGTTACCTCAGTAATTTCTGGTCACTCACAGACTTATGTGAAAACTGAATCAAAGCCAAGTTTTTGTAGGGACAAGCAGTCAGCGGGATGTCACTTCAAGCTGCAGATTCATCAAAATTATAAAATTGTTTCCAAAACTTGAATTTTAGTTTCATCAGTCTCTTTAATTTGATTAGGTAGTCAAAGATTACTATCAAATGTAAAGCAATAAATGACAGAAATTTAAACAACCATCAAGGCATTACTTATTAAGATTTGTTTTCTCAAATTCCTGGCTGAACGTATATCAGAAAAGTATAAAAACAGAATTACCAAGAAGGCAGCTGAATGGCTAGGTTAAGTGGTTATGAAAAATACCCCAAGGACAAAGCTTAGGTTTTCATGTAACACAGTGTAATGGAACAGTACTAGACTGAACACCAAATAATTTGGACTCACTCCTGTCTGCTCTAATGGTTTTGTGACCTTGCCTGATTAACAACCTAACTTTCTATTTCTACAAGAAACTTGGAAACTAGAGGGTTTAGAATCATAATTTTAAGTCTTCTCAGAAACATGGGTATCAGATAGCCCTAGCTGGAAAGTCACAGTCAGATGGAAAGGCAGGTTCTGGGAACGCAGCTACGCACACACGACAAAACAGTAAAGATGCAAATGATTAGTTTTAAAAGTATTTTTTTGCTGCCAACATTCTCAAAATAGACTAAATTCCCATGGTTTTTGAAGTGGGAAAATCATAGGTCATAAACTGTTTTTCTTAACTATATCGATATCCTTGAACAATATTGTTAGCTGCAGTTCATTAAATTTGAACCCCATGATACACAAAATTCTGTCTTCTTGGTACTGCTACTTAAGAAGCGGCTTTTGAATTGTGGTGCTTGTGTCTCTCCCTTCTTCCCAATTCATGTTGAAGTCCTAAGCCCCAGTACCTCAAAATATGACCTAATTTGGGGACATGGTCTTTATCAAGTGAAAATGAGGTCCTTAGGGTGAGCCCTAATCTAACATGACTAATGTCCTTATAAAAAGGAGAAATTTGGAGACAGACTTGCACACAGGGGAATATCCTCTGAACATGAAGACGGCCATCTACAAGCCAAGGAGGGAGGCTCGAAACAGGTCCTTTCCTCATAGCCCTCAGAAGGATCAAAGTATGCCAACTTTTTGATTTTGAACTTGTAGCCTCTACAACTGTGAGACAATAAATTTCTGTTGTTTAAACCACTCAGCTTGTGGTAACTTTTTCTGTCAATCACAGGAAACTAATACAGGAGCTAAGATTATTTACCATTGCCAAAAGTAATTTGTACATCATCATGCTAGCAATGTCTTATCTCCTAGATCTTCCTAATTCTGTATTAATACTTCGGTGGGTTTTCTCAGTCAATAAATAATTCTTTTTTAAGATTTTATTTATTTATTTATTTGAGAGGGGGGAAGGGAGAGAGAAAGATCAATGTGCAAGAGAAACATGAATGGGTTGCCTCTCGCACACTCGCAACTGCGGACCTGGCCCACAACCCAGGCATGTGCCCTGACTGGGAATCAAACCTGTAACCTTTCAGTTCACAGGCCAGCGCTCAACCCACTGAGCCACACCAGCCAGGGCTCAGTCAATAAATAATTTGACATCAGAAGTTTGGACATCTGACTTTGCAGCTTAATAACTGAAAATGAAATGTGAACAGGTTAGGAGTTATGAAATGTTACTTCTCTATGTCTAATCCCTTACCAGTTCCTCTTCATACTCACCTTAAATTATTTAACACATACATAATGGCAAAAAAAAAAGTGAGAATTTAAAAAAATCTGCCAAGAAAACTCGATCTTTTCTTCCTACTATGACATTGGCCTTCTGGTGTTAGAAAAGAATCACTCAGATGGAGAGCCTTGGGGATAATTACTGATGGAGAATGCAAAAAAGGGTCTGGGTTCTTATTAATGGGAGGATCAGTGGACTTAACTGTATATTATGTTGCATTATAGTTTTGGTACTTCAGTACTTTAATGACTTCATACATGAAAAACTAAACTTGTCTTGAGTTTTAAAAAGTGAATAGTACCTAAGCTATGGAAGGGAAACTAGTTAGTATTTTCAGTACATTTGTTTCTTATCCATTCATGAAATCAGAGCACATGCACAGAATGATAGACACCAAGAGTGGTTAAAACTATGAACTACCATGCACTGAAAGTATTGTATTTTGGATACAATCATATACTGAAAAATGTAGCAATGCCAAATAAACTGGACAATTAAAAGTCTAACTTATTAAAGGCAATTCTCATAAACTGTGTTTAAAATCCATCTTAACATCTCCAAAAAAGTTGTATTTATTATTTTACATTAACACTATGGAAGTTAAGGAGAATAATCAAGTTGCCTCGTGGACTGGAATGTGACTTAATAATTCCCTTTCGTTTCCAAACCTCATCAAGCAGTCACTACATTTATGAGGCAAGTCAGCCGAATGCTTGAAGTCTAGATGAATTTTAAGATCTTCAATTTGTCCTGTTGAATATTCACAGTATTGACATAAATAAATCCCTTCGGATAAATGTGAATTTAAGTGTTTGCAATATTCTAGCATACTAGAAAAGCCTTTGCCACAGTCATCACAAACATGAGGAAAAATTTTAGTGTGCTCAATAGCAACATGCCTGTTAACATTTGTATGAAGTCTACTCCGAAAACCACATACTTGACAGACAAAGAAGTTTTTACATTTGTCAAACGTAATTTTGCTCAAGAGGCTGTACTGTCCGTGCTCTCCGTTGTTGTACTTGTCACTTAACTCTATTAATTTGCACGCATGTTCATTCACCACGTGGCTGTGCAAGTCTTCTGGGTCATTTGTCTCATGTTCACAGAACTGACACAGGTACTGCTCGTCACAGCTGTGCTCCTGGAAATGCAGGTAGAGTTCACTGCTTGAGGAGAACTGCGCGTCGCACTGCTCGCACCAATAGAGGTGATCACTAAAATGGGTGTCTGCGATGTGCTGGCTGAGGCTCTCAAAAATGACTGTCTTGTAATCACAGTATTTACAGATGTAGGGATCCTCTTCATGCAGTTTGGCGTGTTCAATCAAGAGCATGTTGGTAGAGAAACTTTCCTTGCATACTCGACACACATTTGAATCAGTACGCTTATGCTTCAGGATCATATGCTGCTTTAAATCTGAAAAATATTTGCTGTTGAACTCGCAAAGTTCACATTTATAGAGGCCACTGCTATTAGCTCTCAGTAAAGGCCATTTCTGCTGGGCAGTCACATTCAGAGCTTGGCTCTTGTCAAGAATTTTGCAAAGTTTAGCTGGTGGCTCTTCATCAGTTTGGTCTTGGAGACTTTCAGAGGAATTATTTTCTGTCTCAATATCATAATCTTCAGAAATTGCATGCACTTCTGCAGCAATTGGAACATCTTCAGCAGCATGGACTTCTATAGGGCTCTCCTCTTGAGTTTGTTGGTTGACTGATTCAGGTGAGTCACACTCCTCATCACAAATTTCAACATCAGCAGATTTATCTGAAAAATAAAGTGAGCCTATTATTACTATTACTAAGTAGGATCAGTTAAATAAATAACTGGCAAAAAATATTTTATGCATTATTTCTTCATTGATCTATAAAACATGCAAATGCTACTACTTAGTTTCCCTAACCTGTAGAGAAGGCAGTGTGGTCTAGAATTCTAAGTACGGGACTGGGAACCAGATAGTTCTGATTTCTGTTTCTGGCCTTGACTCCATCTGTGAATTTTGGCAAGTCATTTGATGTCTCTGTATCGGAATCATCATCTGTAAAGAGGAATTTAGAAAACACATTATTTATGTCAGAGCATTAAACATTAAGTATTATAACATAAAGCTCCAAATATTTTAAGTATAATTCTGAGTTCCAACAGCAACTAAGGACTTAGATTTAGCCATGAGAAGAAGTTATGTATCTCTTGTGGCTAAAACTAAGCACACAGAAAATCTGTCCAAACAAGCAACTGTTTTTGCTTCCATGCCCCATTTGGACTAGAACACACACTTTTTAATGTTACTTAGGAATTTTAAGTTTAAATTACTGAGTTTGAATAAGCCTGTATTGCTTCAGCCCAGCTCCCAATATTTTAAAGCTGGCATGGAGAAACTGAAGTACAGGTCAGTAGAGAAAAATGGGCTTCAATCTCACATCATTGTTGTTTTTAACAGAATTTATTTTCTAGAAGTTTAAGATTTACTGAAGAAATTTGAGTAATATACAGAATTCCCACATATTTTGCATTTTCTCCACTATGAACATCTTAGCTATATGTAGTACATTTGTCACAATTAATCACCAATACTAATAAGTTCTTATTTACTAAAGTCTATAGTTCACCCAGATTCCCTTAGTTTTTAGCTAATGTCCTTTTTCTGTTCCAGGATCCCATATGACATTTAGCTGTCAAGCCTCTCTAGGCTGTTATCTGTGCCAGTTTCTCAGACTTCCCTTGTTTTTGATGACTATGACAAGTTTGAAGAGGACAGATCAGGTATTTTGTAGGATATCCCACTATCAAAACTTGCCTGTTGTTTTGCATAATTCAACTGGGATTATGGGTTACTGAGAACATACTGGAGAGGCAAACTGCCATTTTTATCACATCTTATCAATGGTACAAATGATTAACATGATTACTGTTGATGTTGACCTTGATCACCTTGTTGAGGTAGTATTTATCAGGTTTCTCCTCTGAAAGCCACTCTTTTACTTTCCATACTCTGTGCTTTGGAAGACAGTCACAGTCCACACTTAAGAAGTAAGGATATATATTCCACCTCCACGAGGGAGGAGGATCTACATCAATAATTTGGAATTCTTCTGTACAAGACATTTATTTCTTCTAATTTATTTATTCAAACACTTTTTTATATCAGTATGGACTCATGGCTATTTATTTTATACTTTGGGTTATAATTCATTTTTTCCCCTCAAATTGTTTTAGGTTTGGTTACTAGGAATTTTTTTTTTTCACTTAATCTTTTTTATCTATTAATTTGAGAGAGAGACATTGATCTGTCATTCCACTTATTTACACATTCATTGGTTGATGCTTGCATGTGTCCTGACCAGGGATCAAACCGGCAACCTTGGCATAGTGGGACAATGCTCTAACCAACTGAGCTACTCGGCCAGGCTACTGGGAGCTCTTTTAATTGGCTCCTGTGCTCCTTTGGCACACCTGTAATGTGTGGGTGTGTGTGCATACGTGTATGAGTTTTGAGCACTTCCTTATTTTCTAGAACCATAAGATGTTTCAGGCTCATCTTGTGTATTTCCTTTCCCAGAACTAGAATCAGCCATTTCTCCAACAAGCCCTAGTTCCTTTCACTGTAGGAAGGAACCTTGGTTTCTTGGTATTAGAAACCAAGATCTAGGCACTAAATGTACTTGCTGCTACTGGGGTGTCATTTTTTTATGTCTTCTCAGCTAAAAGAACAGAAAATGTTCGTGTACACTGCCACATATATATAGATACACCTATAAAAATTTCTTTATGTAACATCTGTGTCTCTATGAAGCCAAACATGAGCTCATACGGATGTCTGTGACTCTATATGATTTTCAATAATTTGTTTCTATGTCTGTAATAGGAGCTCAAGGGAACTGGAATTTTGACGGTTGTTGAGGAAGGAGAAAACAATCACAGTTGTTATTATTCACCCAATGCTGTAGAAAATAGAAGTCAACAGAAGAAGAAAGATGGAGAAAGACCAAATCCTTTATCCACTGTTCTTTCCTTCCATTAGCCCTCTAGATCAAAATGTATAGCTGAGTGGAAGAACCATGTATAACACTATTTTTAAGCTTTACCATAAATCCTCCTAACTCTGGGTCACTACTGCTTTGCCACCCATTCCTAGCCAACTAAAATAGATTTAGGCAAATGTGTTATTTATATATCTCAAATAATGTTAAAAATAAAAATTCACTTACTTACTACAAAAAAATCCTTGTTTTCTTACATTTAAACAAAGTTAAATACTTACACATTTTGAAATCATAACTCACCCACATTTCCAAATAAGCAAGAAATGATTATAAAATTTAAAGAAAAGTATTTTGGAAAATATTAGATATACCTTTGTTGTCAAAATATTTTAAGTCTGGTTGTCTCATAGAACAGACACTATAACAATGATCAGAAAAAATTCCATTGAATCCATCTGCAATTCTGCTTATTCCAGAGGAATCTGAACATAAAAGAAAATTAAAAAACATTCAGAGTAAACACACATACATTTAATGATGGCCATCCCTTTGTCCAACATATATAAATTTTTATTATATCTGTAATAAAGTAACAGTTCCCTCAAATCTGATAGCTTTTGTATTTCAGACCTGATAGTAATATTGAGCTTTATAAGAACCACAATATATACAAAATACTATGAAGCGCACAAAGATACATTTGTCTTACTGTCAGAATCGCACAAAATAAAAATACGCAGTAAATGCGTTAACTACAAAATACACTATCTACCAAGATGTTCTATGTAGTGCAGAGAAAGCATAATGCATAGGAAAAATGGTGTGAGGACAAGTTAGGGAATCATTTCAAGTCTTGCCAGAGGGGGGGTGGGGCAGTACGCAGTAAAGCAGACCTAATTTCCTTAGATGTGAAGAATGTGTAGGCTGCCTGGACTAACTGGTATGCCGGAGACTGTCCCCAGTACCTGTATGTGGAGCATATTACAGATGGCCACAAAGACCTCTTCTTAATACTGCCAAGACACTGGAGCTAACCTCAACCAAAGAATATAAAATTACACAATCAAAATGAAAGTCCACATTTCTGAATATATAGGATGAAGATTTTTTCCCAATGATGCAGAATATCTTCCAATAAGGTTATTGCTGTGCCTTAAGCACAAGCATGTGAAACCCATAGGCAAATCTCAGTTATGAGGTTAAGTACCCACTCTTGGATATTTAATTTTAAGTATCAATAAACCCTGAAGCTGTGAGGCTTAGCTAATGTCTGTAAGTTCTGATCAGTGCCCAGCACATGGGAAACAAAGAGTTATACTCAGATAATTTATTCAAAATTTTCTCTTGCCTAAAAATTGACCCAGATATCAAATTCTTATCCGATCATTTACAAGAAAATAGACTGGAATACAACTGCATGGAAATTAATCCAGGGCTCAACTTCAAAACAATTCACTGACCTGAGTAACGAGAAGGGTGTAAAGTTTTCCTTTTTCTTTTTTTAGGATATTCATTCATATCTTTTCAATCTAAAAAGAAAATGAAAATATTAACAAATATGTCACAAATAACTATTGTTAATATTGTCATAAAAATTCCTCTAATCAAAGAATTTATTGGCAATAAGAAATGTGTGTGCCACCTGAAGATCTACTTCATAAGAGAATGTTAAAAAATGCCTATTTATATTTTGAATTTACTTTTATAATCAAGTTTCAAGGCAGGACACACATTTCTGTTTTTTTTTAAATTTTTTAAAAAAATTATATTTTATTGGTTTAACAGTGTTATTACAGTTGTCCTGACTCCCCCCACCCCGTGTCCCCCTCCACCCAGCGCCAACCACTCCCTCAAGCAATCCCTTCACCATTGTTCATATCCATGGTCATGAATCTAAGTTCTTTGGCAACTCTATTTCCTATACTGTTATTTACATCCTCACGGCTATTCTGTAACTACCTATTTGTACTTCTTAATTCCCTCACATCTTCACCCATTCTCTTCCTTCCCCCTCCCATCTGGCAAACTTCTGGTAACTAACTACTTTTCTCTTGCTTTTGAGAGTCTCTCTTTATCTTTAACCTTTGGCCTTTTAATAATGATGTGTCTTGGAGTGGGCTGTTTTTTACCCATAATTGGGGGTCTGTGCTTCCTGGACTTGCATGTCCATTTCCTCCACCAAATTAGGAAAGTTTTTTTTTACTATTTTTTCAGATGGATTTCCAATTTCTTGCTTTCTCTACTCTTTCTGGTACCCCATGAGAAGAATGCTGGATCTCTTAAAGTTGTCCCAGAGGCTATCTATACGATCCTCATTTTTTGGATTCTTTTCTTCTTGTTGTTCTGCATGGTTGTCCTTATGTTCCAAGTCATTGATTTGATTCTTGGCTTCATTCACTCTAACATTTCCCTGTAAATTCTTATTTCAATTAGTGTATCCTTCGTTTTTTATGCTGCTGAGGTCCTAAGTTCCTTGAGCATCCTTATAAACAGTGTTTTGAACTCTGCATCTGATAGACTGCTTATCTCCATTTCGTTTAGCTCATTTTGGGGAGTTTTGATCTGTTCTTTCATTTGGGCCATGTTTCTCTATCTCCTCATTTTGGCAGCCTCCCTGTGTTTGTTTCTATGTATTAGGTAGAGCTGCTTTGACTCTGTGTCTTGGTAGTGTGGCCTAATATAGTAGGTGTCCTACAGAGTCCAGCAGCACAGCCTCCCCTATCACCCACGCTGGGTACTCAAGGTGAGCCCTTTGTGTGGGTTGAATACACCCTCCTCTTGTAGTTGAGACTTGGCTGCTGCTGGCAGATCAATGGGAGAGATCTACCCAGACCAGTCTGCTGCAAGGACTGCCTGTGACCACTGACCACTAACTTCTGCCCTATGTTGAGGATCAGCTGTGTAGCGGCAGGGTGGTGGTGCTCCGACGTGGTCTATAGCTGTCCACTGGCCCTGTGGTTTCCCGGGTGGTGCAGGCTAAGTTTAGCTCCCACCTGTGTTTTGCCTGGGGCCACCCTTCCTGAGCTATAAAGCAATCTGAGATGGCTGCTACTTGTGCTGGGCTTGAAGATTCCCAGGTGAAGTCAAGCTGTGACTCTAATCTGGCTGCCACTAGGACTCACTGAAGCCAGCTGTTGCCTGTTTGATAGGATTTAGGAGCCAAGACCAGGCATTTTTATGGAAAAGCAGCTTGGGTAGGCCTGTAAGTTGGGTGGGTTAGAGCCTCTGTGGATCTCCAAGGTGGGTCACACAGTGTTAGCCAGGTTGATGGAGTCTCAGGTATGGCACCAGCCTACCAGCTCTGTGCAGGAAGGGCTCAGCAAAGGGACAGTGGCTTCTGCTTGTCCTGATGCCAGCCACTTCAGTATCTCTCTGTATACCACTGGTGCCTTTCAAGCTGCCACCCCTATGCTGGAGCTCAGAGGGTGTGAGTAGATGAGTCCATGTGTGGGTTCCCCAAGAAGAACTGCTTAGTACTCCAGCAACCACCTCCACTGACTCAATCCCTACTTGTTTTCGCAGCCAGAACTTATGGGGCCTTATCTTCCTGGCACTGCAATGCTGGGCTGGAGGGCCTGGTGTGGGTCTGGGACTCCTCACTCCTGAGATATTCCTCCCGAATTTTTATCCGTATAGGTGTAGGGCCAGCCCATTCCGCACCTGTGACCCTCCTACCAGTCTGGATGGATGTGGTTTCTTCAATTCTGTAGTTCTGAGATTTCCATTCAACTTGATATCGTAGTTGTCAGACTTGCAATTCAACACAATTTCTGATGTTCCTGAGTAATGGTTGTTGTATATTTTAGTTGTAATTTTGATGTGGTTGTGCAAAGAGGCAAGCCATGTTTGCCTACATCACCATCTTGACCAGAAGCTCCTGTTTTTTTTTCCTTACTGAGTTTGAGAACTCTTTTGCAATTGTTGCTATAACTGTGAGAACTGGATAATTACAATAAGCCCTAGGCTTAAATTGTTTTTTTTTATAAATAATAAACTGTGCCTATGGCACCATATTAAGAATAAAACAGATACATTTCTTACAATCGGGAAAGTTTTGATACAGTTTTTAAGCAAAAGGTATACTTCCTTAGAAAATATATTCTCACAAGTCTTTATTGATTCCCTGGCTTTGAGGAAAAATACTAATCGCTCACAAGTTTAAAATATAATTTCCAAGAAAAAAATGCTTTTCTTACTTAGTGGTCACTTTCAACATTCTATTGAGAGCAAAACAGGTGTGGCAACAACCAATGTATGACTAAATTCTCATGGACTGTTATAAAGTTGACTCATTCGTTTTACCACAATCCACTTACTTGGTATATTTCTTACTATGGAACTGAGGAAAAATGAATTACAGGGAAGTTTTCACAGATGGTAAAAAATTCCTGTAGGAAAAACATGACAGAAGTCAAAATTCAGTTCATTTCTGAGACTCAAGAATACAATGGTACCAAGATCTTTAATCAACTGGGAAGTTAAATAGAATTATAGTATTTTTTAATATACTGTTATTAAGTACTCAAAAACTGTATATATTGCTAAATATGTGAGTATATGTAAATATGTCATATTTCTTTGAATTCATTTATCTTCTAAAGCTATATCTTAACACCAATAAGAACACAATTCTGCATTAATTTATTTAGCCATAATGAAAGCAAACACCAAATCACAGACCTTTTACCTATTTAAGTCCTTATAGATTTATCAATAAAATAATAATATCACTTACTGTAACACCAATTGTGTACCAGGCTATGCCTTATCTTATTTAATCCTATGATATGCAAAATCCACTTTACTCTCTTCAAAATCATTATTATTTATCCCTTGTTGTTGATGTGGAAACTGAGGCATAGTCAGTAATAAGTAGTGGGGTTGGGAGTCGAACAAAGATCTGATCATTTTTAAAGCCCAGCCTTTGGAAACAAATAGGGAGATAAAGCGATCATCCCAATTCAAGTACCATATTTTGTCGTGTATAATGCACACCCGTGTTTTTGCCACAAACTTTCAGGAAAAAAAAATCTTTCATTTTAATTTTTAAATTCAATTAATTATTTATTTATATCTAGATATGTGTTTTTTGTATTATAAAGGAATTTTAGCATTTATTTTTTAACATATTATGGTACAAGAAATTTTATGTAACATAATTACAAAACACAAGAACAGATCCAAGGTATTTCTAGGTACTATCCATGTATACTACGCATCCTTATATTTCCCCTCAAAACTTTGGGCAAAAATGTGTGCATTATACATGGCAAAATATGGTAATAGATTGGTGTCTGAATCATAATTACCTCTTCCATTTCAGATTAGTGTTCTCTGAACTATAGTAGTGGACAAATATGGAAGGTCAGAAAAAGAGGTTTTGTCTACCAGCTTTATATGCTGCTTTTCTTATCAACAAGGTGATCGATATACATAGGAGGTAGAACTTTGCATCATTATTAAGAGCACTTCATTTCCAGTGGTAAGGAATTGAGGTGCACATATTATTTTTGCTGTTTCACTAAGTTCTGGGTATATTAGCACTAAAGGTGATGTGAACACTTGGTAAAGACAGTGCTTTTTAGTTTACTAAGTCCTAAGTGTTATTTTATTTGATCTTCACAATCCTGTGAGGTACAAAGAAGAGCTACTATCAAACCCACCCAGTATTATTGATGAAGAAACGGACTCAGTAAAAGTCAAGTCAACTAAGTGGCAGAATCAAAGAAAAAGTGTATGTCTTCTGAGCCCTGGTTTTTGAACAACTAACTGTGTGAGTAAATCTTCATTGCTAATCTCTGCTACCAGCAAGTTACATCTTGCTTCCAGCCACCAATCGGGAGGAGGGGAAGGGAGTCACCCAAAGAAACTGCCAACCATGAGATACACAGAAATGATACCACTATATATAATGCTTCACCTAACAAAACAAAGAGCATTTCTTGAGCCTATCCCAATCAAGTGCATTCAACAATAAAAAAGAGAAAAGTTGTTTCATATTTATGTAATAAGCCAAAACTTCAAGACTTACTCCTAATACTTCTTTTGTACACTTGCAGAATTTATACAGCCAAAAACTTTACACTTCATGTTCTAAATGCTTTACAGGTATCAGGGAGAACACTGAAAACTGGCAGCCGAGCATGTGAAAGTAGCCTCTTTTTACTTCATAATATACTTCCAAATTCTTTCTAACATGAAAAATAAGAAAGAATATAAAACCAAGCATGGCATTAACAGATTTTTAAACAAGATTTTATTTATTTATTTTTAGACAGAAGGGAAAGGAGAGAAAAAGAGAGGGAGAGAAACATCAATGTGTGGTTGCCTCTCGTACGCCCCCTACTGGGCACTTGGCCCAAAACCTAGGCATGTGCCCTGACGGAGAATCAAACCAGTGACTCTTTGGTTCACAGGCCAGCACTCAATCCACTGAGCCACACCAGCCACAGCAACATGGCATTAAAATTAATGTTGCAACCTGGTCTGGATTCAGACTGTCAGGTGAAAGAAATAGGATCACTTCGATCAGAAATAGGTTTGACTTCTACTTAGGGGCTGAACAATACCCAAGTACTTATCAGACCTCCTTTCAGCAAGATGGTAAAACGTCCACTCAGGACCAAAAATGTTTACCAGCCTTTATTTCAGCAAATGTTTCCATGTGCTTTTTGTATGCATAACTGCCCAGATGATGAAGTCTGGCTTTTACTTAGGGATGTCATACAAACATTTGCTTACTAGTCCTCCTCACATGCAGAAGATTCTGAATCACATGTGACTTATTCACTCACTCCCCCTTCCCCACTTAAAAGCAAACTACAGATGTAATTAATACATGTCACTGCAGGGAAAAAAAAAAGGTTTTTAAATTAATTAAATCACCTAGAATCTATTCATCCAGAAAAACCATTGTGGTGTATAGACTTCTAGATCTATTTCTTAAGATATACATTTATTTACATTTTGCTTTCACAAAAATGAGATCATTCCACAACAAACATTAATGTTTAAAAAGCAACTTACAAAATACATATCAGCATCTGTCCACCTGTCTCTTTTTTAACAACAAGAATGTCTAGGTACAAAATAAACTTTACATAATAGGCACATAGATGAAGTAGAACCATCTTTTTAAAAGGCCTTTCATGCAATGTAATTATCGTCTTCCTAATTGGTATAAAAATAAGACAAGCACTTACAATAAACAGCTACATTTTTATATTAAAGTTTTAAAAGCACGTTCTTTCCCGCCTTCATTTAAAAATAAGTATATGTTTTCCAGGTTTTAAGAGAATTTAAACACAAATATGTTGCAGGAGAGCTTGAATCAGAACCCACTTATGTGTCCAACTTAGTGTCCATCTTTGCTTAAGTACAAATGTTTAGGTCTTTGCAAAGAGATAAACTGCTTCAAATTACTCGTTGCCCCTCAGCTGTATTGGGAAAAAAGCAAAAACAATACCAAAGGGGTGTATAAGGGCCCTAAAGCTTGGCTTCGACTACTGGCGGGAGCCCTGAGCACCTGGACCAACGCCTGCTTGCGGCTGCTGCTCGAGGCGCGAACACTGGGATACGCTGCCAAAGGGTCACCAAGCCGCCTGGCGGGGCCCGCGGGCCAGCGTGGCACAGTCGGGCATCCGGAGCCCAGATGCCGCAGGACATGCCCGGCCCCAGCCGCCTCCACCCCAGTACCACGCTCAGCCCCACCTGGGCCCGACAACTAGCGGGAACTCCTGATGCTAAAGGACCATAAGGAGGAAAGAAGCAGGGGGCCGAGGGGAGCCTGGGTGGCTGCGTCTTCAACAAGGGGTGAAAATGCTTTCGGGATGGGGGAGGGGACTGCCGTCCCGCCATAAAACGAAGGCAGCGTTTGGGTTTAAGAGACGCCATCCGGTCTTTCCTGGCCTCCCCCGTTGGAAGTTGCGCCCGACCGCCTCATCCCCGGTAGCAGCCCAGCGCCAGGCCGGCCCGCCCCTCCCTCACACTCACCGGTATCCCGGGGCCCGCCGGGCCAGCCCAGGCGCAGCCTCGCGGAGGCAGCGGCGGCCGAGGCGCCCGAGCGCGTGCGGAGGGGCCGCGCGGGGCGCCCGCGGACACAGCGAGGCGGCCGGTGCCGCTCCGGCCCTCTCCCCTCCCGGCGCTCTGCTGGGCGCGCTGACCGGCCGGCCCCTGTCCCTCCCGCGCCCTGTACGCCCGGCCAGCCAGGCCCCAGGCCCAGGTTCAGTGGCCACACTCACCGCCTCGCTCCGCGCCTGCGCTGCGCACCTCTGGGGCCGCCGGGAGGGCGGGGAGGTGAGGAGGTGAGCGTGGGGGCAGGGGATCGGGTAGCTGGGCCCGGCAGCACGCCCGCCTGGGAGGGACCACCGGCCTCTAGCCCCGGGGGTGACCCGGCGGCCCGCGCCCCCTACCGGTTCTTGTGCGCCGCCGCAGGCCGCTCCTGCGCTGGGAACCGCCCCTCCCTAGCCGAGCGGGTGATTCCACCCTAGAATGGCTCCAGGCGAGGCCGCCGAGGGAATTACCCTGCCGGCTACCGGCTCTTCCTCCTGCCCCTGAAAAAGTGGGAGAAGCGCTTCGCCCCAGCAGCTAGTCTGCCGTCCGCCTCCTCCAGCGGACTGCGAAAATGATCTTGCACGGATCGGGCCAGGCGCGTGGCATTTCAAACCCCTGCGAGTTGTCAGCAGCCTGCCAGGGACAACAAAAAGGGCAACCCCGCGTCTTGGCTTTACTGACTCCGTCAAAGAACCCACAGGGCAGGAATGCTGTCCGCCGGGCAGGAGGGCGAAAGCTCTTGAAGCCCGTGAGTCCTCACAGGGCTTCCGCTGGAATCGTTGAATCCAGAAATCTTGGTGGAATTCATGTGAAATTATAGGGAATGGATTAGATAATGATTTGTCTGCCGGCCTTAAGTGGATGAAAGATTCCCACGTGGATTATCACACGCTCAAGGTCACTCGGATAGTCGGGGCTGCATCCACGTCCGCAGTGCTATTTCTGATTGTCACATACTTACCAACAGCTGGATAGTAAAAATCACATACCTTACTCCGGAATCCCTTTAACTATCTCCCAGGAGATAAAGCCATATTTGAAATACACTAGCTTTGAGGTTCAACTTTTATGACTTCGTAAATTTTATGCCTATAGTCAGCCTAAATAAACGAATATTTACGAATACTGGCACGGGCTGAATAAAGTGCGAAGAGATGTATGGCATTTTATCCTAGTACAGTTACTACCTGGCACAGAATAGAAAATCCGCACGTGTTTGTTGAATTTTCGAAGGGCAGCATGTACTGCTCCCTCTTCTCGGCTGGTTGGGCTGTTGCCCAATGGGATCCAGCAGAAGCCACAAGGGGGTGTTATGGGACCGTTTTAAATTACTGACTTGTTCATCGTAGCCTTGTGCTAAACAAAACCTTGGCTTTCTAGGCTGAAGTTTCATTCCAAAACAGTTCGCAGTGAGTGAGAGCAAACGCCCCCTCCCATTACTTAAACAAACAAATTCACACTATTTGCCCTTACCCAACAGAGTAAACAAGAGTAGCATCCCAATGTTTGCATGTCTTTTAACATAATCACAAATCAGAGGAAACTTGAGATTCTTTGATTGGCTGGGGTACATTTTCCAGTTTCATTTTTGCATGTCCCTTGTCCCCTTCTTCCTCTTGAGGGTGGTGGCTGTGAGGATAAAGCCCTCCAATCTCAAGAGTACCGAGTTCAAAGGGTTTGTTATATTCTATTATAATTTTGAGGGGATAATGAATCATCATTCTTTCAACATCTGTCCACACTTTGTAGCATAGTTTAATGGAGACAATAGAAGTATATGAAAAAAAAACAAACAAAAAAAGAGTTATACAAAGAACAGAAGAAAAATGTATCATTCCCACAACCCAGAACTAACCACTGGTAACATTTTGCTCAGTATCTTTTCCTTATTTTTACAGCTATATCTGAATAGATTTTATTTTCAAAATTAGGGTATTGTTTTATGTTACTTTGTAATAGCTTCCCCCCTCTCATTTCATATAGCATGAACATTCCTTATGCTCTTGAGGCTAATGGCACCTTGGAATTCCAATATAAGCGACCATACAGTTAAGTAGTGGACAATTAAGCAGTGTCTATCTTTAAAAATACTCTGCTGATTTGGTAAGTAAAATACACTATTCCATTTTAATTTGTATTTCCTGTTTTTCTCTTGAACTTGAATATTTTCTCATGGATTTATTGGCCTTTGTATTTGTGTGTGTGAAATGTCAGTTTGTGTCCTTTGCCATTTTTCTAGGGGTTGTTTATTTTTTTAAATCTTTTTAGCTTTTGTCTGAGATATATGTTGCATATGTTTTTTCTAGTTTGTTTCCTTTTTAATTTTGTTAATGTTACAACCTTTTTATATTGTTGCAAAAGCAAGGCTATTAATCTTTTCCTTTACAGATTCTATTATTGGCCTTATGCTAAAATAATCTCCTTCTACCCACTTTTTACTTTAACTTTTTAGTTTATCTGTAATTTATTTTGGGATATGAGATGAAGAGAACGCTCTCTTTCTTTGTCATAGTCCTTTTTTTCCTTATCTCCCTTCAATTGTATAACAACTTGAAATTAACATTGTAATAGTAAAATAGCTTCATCTGATGCTCAAGTAATTTTCTAGCATTGGTTTTCAAACTTTATCTGCATCAGAATCACCGGGAGGTCTGTTAAATTTAGATTTTTCTGCTCTAGAATTTCTAATTGGGTAAGTTTGGTCAGGAGCCTGAGGGGCTGCATTTCTAACGAGTTTTCAGGTGATGCTGATGCTGCTGGCCCAGGATCACACTTTGTGAACCACTATCCTAAGGCCTTCACCAGCCAACCCCACACTAGCCCCAAAGTACTTCTTACTATTCCACAGATAGGATCTAGCTCTTTCTTACCCATGTGTTTTAGCATGTTTCTTCCACCTACAATCTCTTTCCTCGAAGATCAAGCACATAATTTATCTCTTTAAAGAAATCTTTGATTTGTCTCAAGCAGAGATCTCTGATCACTTTTCAGAGATTTCACAATATTTGGTACATTAGTCCACCTATCACCAGAGATGAATTTACTATGAAAATAATGCAGCTTAGGGTTAAAGTCCCCTCAACTGCATAAACCTCTTCCACTTAATTTTGTATTTGTAATTTTATAATTCTTTTTTTTAAAAGATTTTATTTATTTTTAGAGAGAGGAGAAGGGAGGGAGAAAGAGCAATGTATGGTTGCCTCTCACATGGCCCCCACCGGGGACCTGGCCTGCAACCCAGGCATGTGCCCTGACTGGGAATCGAACTGGGACCCTCTGGTTCCCAGCCCGCGCTCAATTTATAATTCTTTTCTTAAGTTGGTGCCCTCAATTTGTATAAGCTTCTGTTCTCACAAAATTTGGTTCTGTCCCTACTTATTCTATTGTGTCTTCACTGACTTTGAGTTTAGCACAATGGCTTACTTCAAGCCTCATTCCTTTTTTTAAGTAAAATATTGATTGTGTGTCTACCTTATGTTCAGCTCTGTACTAGATACTGGGGATAGAGTGTAGCAAGGTTTTTGCCCTGCTGATCATTACAGTAGGCCAGACAAGACAAATAAGTAAACAGCACTATAAAGGGACGACTAAATTGATGTAAGGTAAGGAAAGAGGGTTGTGGAAGCACATGACAAGCAGTCTAGCTTGGTCTAAGCAGGATGGGGCAGGAAAAGAGTCCAGGTGTGCAACTTGTGGAATGAATTAGTGAACTGTTTCCTGACCACCTAGCCTGCTGTTAGTAGTGCAGACCTGACTGGGTGACGAACTCCTGACTGAGAGATGGAGCAGCTGCGAGACAACTGTGTATGGAGGAGACAGTACAAAAATGTGTTTTTGGCTACTTCTGTGGCAGTCTTACCAGGCCACACTGAAAATCTGTGTAAATCTGTTAGGACTGTTATTTTTTGGAGTATTTGCATGTAGCAGTTTTCACGTCTTACACCAAGAGTTGCTATATAGTTCTAACCACGAGAGCTCCTTTCGATGATCAGGCATATCCGGAGAGTTTACCTTTTCCAAACTTTGACTAGCCCCACTTAATAGCATAGCTTTCCCTGTTTTGAGCAATGGAAGTCAAAAAAAAAAAAAAAAAAAAGGGAAGTTATTGTGGACAGGAGAAGGGGGTTCTGTGGAAAGTAACCTCATAGGGTGATCAGGTCATAAATTGCAAACTGGGCAGTTCATGATGGGTAGTCACACCCCAGGCATATAACCTTTTAAAAATTTTTAAAAAATTGATTTTAGAAAAAGAGGGACAGAAACATCAATTTTGGTGTTCCACTTATTTATGCATTCATCAGTTGATCCTTGTATGTGTCCTGACCAGGGATGAAACCTACAACCTTGGCGTACCTGCACAATATCTAACCAACTGAGCTACCCAGTCAGGGATAACTTTTTAGTAGAAGGTTTATCTTTACCTTAAGCAAGCTCTGTCCATTGTTTCTATGTATCCAGGTTAACACGCCTTTGAAATAAACCCTAACCACTCTCAAGAGAACACATAACTTTGTTTATTGTCCTGTAGTCCAATCCCTGCTTTGACTTTTCTCACCTCTATGAAATCTTCCTTAGTTCTCTCCGTTTCAAATGCTTAAAAGAAACTTATTCTCCTGAGCAGCTGAGGTCTTACCCCCCGGCATATGATGTCAGTTTGTCTCAAATATACTCTCATAAAAATTCTCTGCAGGTTTGGACATTTCTTACATCACAATTATTTGTAATGCTTGCTTGTCACAATAAAAGCCAGGGATAGAGATTCTGTGGTTCTCCTCAGTAGACTGTTTACTTTGTGAAGGTAAGAGATAAGTCTGCCTTGTTGACTGCGAATCCCCAAAGCCTAGCACAGTGCTGACTCAAAGTAATCACCTAACATATATTTTTTGAAAGATGAACTGTGTATATAATCATATTGGGGAATTGTTATAAACTTTTAGGTGTGGTGATGGTTGTGAAGTTATGTGCTTTTTTAAGAATACATTTTACTGACTATGCTATTACAGTTGTCCCATTTCCCCGCCTTTATTCCCCTCCACCCTGTACCCCCTTCCACCTGCATTCCCCCTTTAGTACATGTCCATGGGTTGTGCATATAAGTTCTTTGGCTTCTACATTTCCTACACTATTCTTAATCTCCCCTATTTTCTATCTACCATTTATGCTACTTATTCCCTGTACCTTTTCCCCCTGCCTTACCCTCCCACTCCCCCGCTGATAACCCTCCATGTGATCTCCATTTCTGTGATTCTGTTCTGGTTTTAGTTGTTTGCTAAGTTTTTGTTTTTGTTTTTTTAAGTTCACTTGTTGATAGTTGTGTTTGTTGTCATTTTACTGTTCATACTTTTATTTATTTATTTTTATTGTTGTACAAGTACAGTTGTCTCCATATACTATTCATATTTTTGATCATTTTCTTTTTCTTAGGTAAGTCCCTTTAACATTTCATATGATATTCATATTTTTGATCATTTTCTTTTTCTTAGATAAGTCCCTTTACCATTTCATATGATAAAGGCTTGGTGAGGATGTACTCCTCTAACTTGACCTTATCTGGGAAGCACTTTATCTGCCCTTCCATTGTAAATGATAGCTTTGCTGGATAGAGTAATTTTGGATGGAGGTCCTTGCCTTTCATGACTTTGAGTACTTCTTTCCAGCCCCTTCTTGCCTGCAAGATTTCATTGGAGAAATCAGCTGATAGTCTTACGGGAACTCCTTTGTAGGTAACTCTCTCCTTTTCTCTTGCTGCTTTTAAGATTCTCTCTTTATCTTTAATCCTGGGTAGTGGAATTATGATGTGCCTTGATGTGTGCTTCATTGGGTCCAACTTCTTTGGGACTCTCTGAGCTTCCTGGATTTCCTGGAAGTCTATTTCTACATTACATCAAAGAAGGTTCTCATTCATAATACTTAGGTTTACTTTAAGTGATTACTTCTTTCAGATAACAAAGAAAAAGAAATGTTGCAAATGCAAGGGAACGATAAAATTGATTGATCTGGTTACATTCTGTCCTTGGGATGGCTTAACACAGACTTTAGGGAGTTGCTTCAGAGACATACATTGAACATCTGCAGTCTTAACTGAGGGTGAGGGAGTTTTAGCAAAAGCAAGCCTTAAAGCAGCCTAGGTACAATGCCGGCCTGGTTCCCCATGGGAAAGCCAGTCTGCATGCCTGGGTCCTGTGTGCTAGCTTGTGCCCACTTGGTTTTCTGGTCCAGGGCTGGGCTACGTTCACCACTGCCATGCTGACTGGTTCCCTACAATCTCTTCATCACATAGTTGTATTTTTTCTGGAGCTGTGATCTGTTCTTTCATTTGGGCCACTTTTTTGTTTTTTGTCTCAGCGCACCTGTTACATACTAACAAGTGGAGCATTAGGTGTTCACCAGGGCAGGGTAACTCATGTCATTGCATTGTGATGCAGTAGGTGGGGGAAGGTCCAAGAAGGAACAGTGCCATTTGCTCAGCTCTCTGGGCTTTCTGTCACTTCTGCCACTACCCACAAGCAAATTGTGCCCTTCTGGTGCTGATTCCCAGTGGGTGGGCTTGTATACATTCTAGGACACTGTGGGTCTCTCCAATGAGCTCTCCAGTGAGGCTGGGAGTTTCTCCCACCACCTCAGTCCCCACAGGTGTTTTCAGTCAGAGGTTCTGAGGCTTTATTTCCCCCGCGCTGGGTTGCATGGTCTGTCTGGCTCCCTAGTTGTTCTTCCTGGTTTATCCGCACGGATATGTGAGACCGCCTAGGCCCCCAGTCACCGCCTGACCCGTCCTCCAGCTGCTGCCTTGCCCCCAAGTCCTCTCCACCCGGCTGCCCGTCTCTGCCTCTCCAACCGGTCTGTATGAATGTTTCTTCCTTAACTCCTTGGTTGTCAGACTTGCATATAGTTTGATTTTATGGCAGTTCTGGTTGTTTTTTGTTTTTAAATTTTTCGTTGTCCTTTTGGTTGTGCAAGGAGGCACAGTATGTCGACCCATGCCTCCATCTTGGTGGGAAGTCCGTAATCACCTAATATTAATCGTATGACTGAAGACAAAAGGAAAGGTTTCAAGAATTTTGTACATTTGTGTAAATATTTACAGTAAATATTTATACAGTGTTTAGTCCATTTTGTGTATTCAAAATGTTTAATAGCAAAGATTTACTTACTAGGCATTCCTTCTCATTTTTAATTTCCCCCCAAAATACATTTTAATGTGAAATCTATGTTTTTTTCAAAGGCACAAGCCCCTCTCTCTGGGTGAACCCATTTTTTCCCCCAGGCACCCTGCCTTTCGCAAAGAAAAGGGAACTCTCCCCAGGGCTCCCATGGGCTTCTCTGGAATCAATTGTGTTCCTGCACTGGTGAAATTTATTTTGAAATAAGAAAATTGATGTGGAGTCTTAAAGGAGGAAGGATAACATCAAAGCAAGCTTAGCTTCGTTATGCTTACAGCTACGGGATTTTCAGGTAGTTTGAAACCATTAAGAAAAGAAAAAAGATTTGAGGAGGAACATCATAAGGAACAAAGGTCCTGATTTTTCTGACCTTCACAAATTTAAAATCCCTTTATTTAAGAGTTTTAAAATGGATTATGTATCATTGATTTACTCACAGAAATTATAAGATTACATATATTCAAAGGGTTGTTTATTTGGATAGTAATCTTCCTAAATTTATTGTTTCCATTTTTAGTCTGCATGCCTTTTGGGTGTTTTTCATGGCTTTTATAAACTTTTTCAAACATACACAAGAATAAAGAGAATCATAAATGAACTCTCATACACTTATCACTCCATTTTCAGTAATTATCAAGCCATACTTTACTTGCTTTCTTTTTTCTTTTTTTCCCTTTGTTCTCTCACCGTCCCTTCTTCCTTCCTTTCTTTTGCTTTTTTTTTTCCAAGCACTTTAAGAAAATCCCAGGTCATTTCACTCCTACATAATTCTCTATAAAATATGGACTTTTTAATGAACACAATTTTATTTTCACACCTAACAAAAATATGAAATCCTTAATATCAGCACAGACACAAATTTCATGTTTTTTTTTCAGTTGTTTGTTCAAAAACAAGGTCAAACAAGGTTCCTAAATAAATCTACTTTTCATGTCTTTTTAGTTTCAGTTAAGCAGGAAAACCCTTTCTCTTTTCCATGTCATCGATTTGTGCAAGATAAATTTAAATTTTTTACTTTCAAATATTTTAAATTTTGTTACAAATAGAACTCCAAAGATTTTCACTGTAAGGAATATTCCATCTTTTAGTCCCTGCTAGCTTACAAAAAGCAAGCAGAGTTTCAAAACAAAATAACAGCTTTATAACAGTGGGGGGTGGAGAAATTACTCTTTTATTAATTTATTTGGAACAATAATATTAAAGAGATTCTGAGGTCTCATTCTTCAGGAGAAACAAAACATTACTGAGTACAACATAAGTACTTCAGTTACATTTTCCAAGTTTATCACTATTAACACTTGTTGCTTCTTCAGTTGCTCATTTTTAGCTGTGTAAGAACCTCTGAAAATTAAAGGTTATACCCAAATCAACATAAATTGTTGAGCCTGAGACTGCCGGTTCTCTATCTAGCATATATCTTACCTTCTTCCTTATGAACCACATTCTGACTTGACTGGAGACTGAAATGTGTCTAACTTTAGAACTATGGTTTTCTTTTTTTTAAATATATTTTATTGATTACACTATTAGAGTTGTCCCATTACTGCCCCTTTATTCCTCTCTGCTCTGTGCACCCCCTCCCATTCCCCCCTTTAGTTCATGTCCATGGGTCGTGCATATAAGTTCTTTGACTTCCACATTTCCTATACTATTCTTAACTTCCCCATGTCTATCTTCTACCTACCATTTATGCTACTTATTCTCTGTACCTTTTTCCCCTCTTTCCCCTCCCACTTCCCCGCTGATAACTCTCCATGTGAACCCCATTTCTGTGATTCTGTTCCTGTTCTAGCTGTTTGCTTAGTTTGTTTTTGTTTTAGGTTCAGTTGTTAATAACTATGAGTTTGTTGTCATTTTACTGTTCATATTTTTTTATTTAATTATTTTATTGTTGTTCACTTACAGTTGTCTGCATTTACCCCACCCCCAACCCCAGGCAAACCCACCTCCCTCCCTTGCTTCCACCCTCCCCCTTGGCTTTGTCCATGTGTCCTTTATAGCAGTTCCTGAATACCCTTGTCCCCATTATCCCCTTCCCCCTCCCCTCTGGTTACTGCCAGAATGTTCTAAACTTCAATGTCTCTGGTTATAATTTGTTTCTCTGGTTGTATTTTGCTTGCTTACCTCACAAGCGTCTTGGCTGTGGCTGATCTGAGTTCCCTGGTAACTAACTGATCTGGCCTCGGTGCCTTCTCTCATGAGTCCTTATATAAAACCCCTTAACATTTCATATAGTAAAGGCTGCGTGATGATGTACTCCTTGAACTTGACCTTATCTGAGAAGCACTTTATCTGCCCTTCCATTCTAAATGACGGTTTTGCTGGATAGATTATTCTTGGTTGTAGGTCCTTGCTTTTCATGATTTGAAATATTTCTCTCCAGCCCCTTCTTGCTTGGAAGGTCTCCTTTGAGAAATCCGCTGACAGTGTTATGGGGATTCCTTTGTAGGTAACTGTCTCCTTTTCTCTTGCTGCTTGTAAGATTCTTTCCTTATTCTTTTTTTTTTTTAAGATTTTATTTATTTATTATTTTTAGAGAGAGAGGAAGGGAGGGAGAAAGAGAGGGAGAGAAACAGCAATGTATGGTTGCCTCTCACATGGCCCCCACTGGGGACTTGGCCTGCAACCCAGGCGTGTGCCCTGACTGGTGCCTTTCCTTTGAACTGGTACCCTAGATTCTTTCCTTATTCTTGACCTTGGGTAATGTTATTATGATGTGCCTTGGTGTGTTCCTCTTTAGGTCCCACTTCTTTGGGGTTCTCTGAGCTTCTTGGATTTCCAGGAAGCCTATTTCCTTTGCTAGATTTGGGAAGTTCTCGTTCATTATCTGTTCAAAAATATGTTCAATTTCTTGGTGTTCCTCTTGTCCTTCTGGCAGCCCTATGATCCGGATGTTGGGTCGTTTACAAATGTCTCTGAGGTTCCTGAGTCCCTCCTCATTTTTTTGAATTTTTGTTTCTTCTTCTGGTCCACCCCATTGGTTTGAGTCCCAGCTTCCTTTTTTTCCCTATTGGTTCCCTGTAAATCTTCCTCCGTTATCTTTATCGTTTTGTTCATGTGATCAACTATTTCTTCCAGTTTTGTGAGCATCCTGATTACCAGTGTTTTAAACTGGGCATCTGTTAATTTGGTTTTCTCTTTGTTCGTTAGTTGTAATTTGTTCTGATTTTTCGTTTTGGCCATTTTCATTCTTTTTTATCTCAGTGCACCTGTCAGAGTCTTAGGTGTCTGTTGGTGCCTGGCAACCTGGGTCGCTTTTTTGTGACGTTTCCTCTGGGGGCGGGGCCTGGGAGGGAGCAATGGCGTCTGCCGTTCACCACCACTCCCTATCACCCTCTGCTCCCCAGTTCCCCACTGCCTTTTCCACCAGTCTTGGCCCTGCTGGTTCCCACCGGCCTCTCCAGTTATGCTGCCAGCCTGCGAGGTTCACCCGCTGCTCGGGGTCGTGTTTTGTTTAGGTGCTCCCAGGGTGAGTTCCTCCAGGCAAACTGCCTCTCACTTCGCTCCTCCGCTCGGTTCTGCCCCGCTTACCGGCCTGGATGTACGTCCTCCCCAAATTCCTGGGTGTCGGACTTCCCTTCAGTTTGATTCTGTCCATTCTGGTTGTTTATTTTTCGCTATTGAGTTCGTTGTTTAAACTCTCCGGTTGTGAGCAGCGGTGCAGTGCGTCCACCTACGCCGCCATCTTGGTGGAAGTCCTACCGTTCATATTTTTTATCTTCTTTTTCTTAGACAAGTCCCTTTAACATTTCACAAAATAAGGGCTTGGTGATGACGAACTCCTTTAACTTGATCTTATCTGAGAAGCACTTTATCTGTCCTTCCATTCTAAATGAAAGTTTTGCTGGATAGAGTAATCTTGGATGCAGGTCCTTGCCTTTCATGACTTGGAATACTACTTTCCGGTGCCTTCTTGCATGTAAGGTTTCTTTTGAGAAATCAGCTGGCAGTCTTATGGGAACTCCTTTGTAGGTAACTGTCTCCTTTTCTCTTGCTGCTTTTAAGATTCTCTCCTTATTTTTAATCTTGGCTAATGTAATTATGATGTGCCTTGGTATGTGCTTCCTTGGATCCAGCTTCTTTGGGACTCTCTGAGCTTCCTGGACTTCCTGGAAGTCTATTTCCTTTGTCAAATTGAGGAAGTTCTCCTCCATTATTTGTTCAAATAAGATTTTAATTTGTTGCTCTTCCTCTTCTCCTTCTGCTACCCCTATAATTCGGATGTTGGAAAGTTTAAAGATGTCCTGGAGGTTCCTAAGTCTCTCCTCATTTTTCTGAATTCTTGTTTCTTCATTCTGTTTTGGCTGAATGTTTTTTTCTTCCTTCTGGTCCACACTGTTGATTTGAGTTCCGGTTTCCTTCCTATCACTGTTGGTTCCCTGTACATTTTCCCTTATTTCACTTAGTGTAGCCTTCATTTTTTCATCTAATTTGAGACCAAATTCAACCAATTCTGTGAGCATCCTGATTACCAGTGTTTTGAACTGTGCGTCTGATAGGTTGGCTATCTCTTCGTCACTTTGTTGTATTTTTTGTGGAGCTTTGATCTGTTCTTTCATTTGGGCCATTTTTTTTTCTTGGCACGCCTGTTACATATAAGGGGGCAGAGCCTTAGGTGTTCACCAGGGTGGGGTAACCCATGTCACTGTGTTGTGATGCTGTCTGTTGGGAAGGGGTCTGAGAGGGAACAATGGCACCTGCTCTGCTCTCTGCTGGCTTTCAGTCACTTTCCCTGCCACCCACAAGCACATTGGGCTCTTCTGTGCTGATTCCTGGGTGGGTGGGCTTGTGTACATGCTAGGACCCTGTGAGTCTCTCCAATGAACTCTCCTATGAGGCTGGGAGTTCCTCCTGCTGCCGCCTCAACCCCCACAGGTGTTTTCAATCAGTGGTTTGAGGCTTTATTTCCCCAAGCTGGAGCCCTGTGCTGCACGGTCTGTTTCACTCCCCAGCTGTTCTTTTATCAGTTGGAGAATGTGGGACTGCCCGTTCTACCAGCCTTGGCCCCATTGAGTCCCGGTCCACTAGCCACAGTCTTGCCGGCCAGCTGCAGCATTGCCTGCCCTGCTCCACAATCTGCTGCCTTGCTGCGAGCCCTCTCTGCCTGGCTGCCCGGCTGTGCCCTGCTTACTGGTATGGATGAACATGTCTTCTTTAACCCCTTGGTTGTTGGACTTCCATACAGTTCGATTTTCTGTCAGTTCTGGTTGTTTTTGTTTTTAAATTGTTTTTGTCCTTTTGGTTGTGTGAGGAGGCAAAGTGTGTTTACCTACGCCTCCATCTTGGCCGGAAGTCCTTAATTATGATGTGTCTTGTAGTGTGCCTCTTTGGATTCCTCTTGATTGGGACTTTGTGTTTCCTGGATTTGTGTGACTTTTTCTCTCATCAAATTAGGGAAGGTTTCCATCATTACTTTTACAAACAGGTTTTCCATCCTTTGTTCTTCTTCTCCTTCTGGTATCCCTATTATATGGATATTATTAAGTTTCTTGTTGTCCTGCAGTTCCCTTAACACCTCTTCATTCTTTCTGAGTCTCATTTCCTTTTCTTGTTTTCTGGGTGTTTTTTTCTACATTATCCTCCAGCTCACTGATTCAATCTTCTGTTTCATCTAGCCTGCTTTTGATTCCTTCTACTGTGTTCTTCAATTCAGAAATTGTGTTCTTCATTTCCTCTTGGCTCTTATTGATAATTTCTATTTCCTTTTTCATGTCAATATAGTTTACAGTGAGTTCATCATATTTTCCCTATAGTTTCTGGAAATTCTCTGTGAGCTCATTGAGCTTCCTTATAACCATTGCTTTGAACTCAATATCTGATAGTTGACTTGCCTCTATTTCATTTAGCATTCTTTCTGAGGCTTCCTCCTTTTCTTACATTTGGGGTTTCTTTGTCTTCCTATTGTTTGTGAGACTCTTCTTGTTACCCTCTTCTTCTTAAATCAATCTGTTCTGACTCCCTCAGTTTGTGGTGTGAACTTCTGTGGTAGGAGACCTGTGAGATTCAGTGGTGCAGTCTCCTTGATCTCCTGAAATTGCTGCTTTTGGGATGCTGTTTATGTTGGCTCTCTGGATGTAATTGGGTTTTTATTGTTATTGGGTCAGTCTTTGGTGGGTCCTTCCCTCCAGCTGTTTAACTGAGGGTCACTGTACCCACAACATCTTGTATGCTGTTGTGCAGATGCTGCCAGAATAAAACCACAAAGCCCTGGGAACAAACCCACATCCACAAAAATATTTAACGCCCCCCCATCTCAGTATCAACAGCAAATGAACCAGTATTAATGAGGGTGTAAAGAGATTAAGACTATTATAAGAAAGGAGAGAAATAAACTTGAGTGTAAATTATTTTTTTAAATATATTTTATTGATTATGCTATTACGGTTGTCCCATTTCCCCCCCTTTATTCCCCTCCACCCAAACCCCCCCCATTCCTCGCTCTGTATTTTTTGTCTATGGATCATACACATAAGTTCTTTGGCTTCCACATTTCCTATACTATTCATAACCTCCCCGTCTGTTTTCTACCTATTGCTTACACTACTTATTCTCTGTACTTTTTCCTCCTATGTCCCCCTCCCACTCCCCTGTTGATAACCTTCCATGCCTTATATAAATCCCTTTAACATTTCATATAATAAAGACTGTGTGATGATGAACTCCTTGAACTTGACCTTATCTGAGAAGCACTTTATCTGCCCTTCCATTCTAAATGAAAGTTGTGCTTGATAGAGTATCCTTGGATGTAGGTCTTTGCCTTTCATGACTTGGTATACTTCTTTCCAGCCCCTTCTTGCCAGAAAGGTCTCTTTTGAGAAATCAGCTGACAGTCTTATGGGAATTCCTTTGTAGGTAACTGTCTCCTTTTTCTCTTGCTCCTTCTAAGTTTCTTTCCTTATTTTTAATCTTGGGTAATGTCATTATGATGTGCCTTGGTGTGTTCCTCTTTGGGTCCAACTTCTTTGGGACTCTCTGAGCTTTTTGGACTTCCTGGAAGTCTATTTCCTTTGCCAGATTGGGAAAGTTCTCCATTATTTGTTCAAATAAGTTTTCAATTTCTTGGTGTTCCTCTTGTCCTTCTGGCACCCCTATGACTTGGATGTTGGGACGTTTAAAGATGTCCTGGAGGTTCCTAAGCCTTTCCTCATGTTTTTGAATTCTTGTTTCTTCATTCTTTTTTGGTTGAATTTTTTTTCTTCCTTCTGGTCCACTCTGTTGATTTGAGTCCCAGTTTCCTTCTCATCCCTATTGGTTCCGTGCACATTTCCCCTCATTTCCTTTAGCGTATCTTTCATTTGTTCATCTAATTGTGACCAAATTTCAACCAATCCTGTGAGATTCCTGATTACCAGTGTTTTGAACTGTACATTTGATAGGTTGGCTGTCTCTTCGTCACTTAGTTGTATTTTTTGTGGAGCTTTGATCTGTTTTTTCATTTGGGCCATTCTTCCCTTTCTTGGTGTGCCTGTTACTTTAAGGGGCAGAGCCTTAGGTGTTCACTAGGGTGGGGTAACCCACGTCACTGTTTTGTGATGCTGCCTGTGGGGGCGGGGCCTGAGCAAACAATGGTGCTTGCTCCACTCTCCGCACTTCCCTCTCTACTCACAAGCAAGTTGGTTCCTTCTGTGCTGGCTCTGGGGTGCATGGGCGGGCTTGCGCAGTTCCAAGTCCTGTGGGTCTTTCCAATGAACTCTCCTGTGAGACTGGGAGTTCCTCCCACTGCTGCCTCAACCCCTACAGATGTTCTCGATCGGTGGTTTGAGGCTTTATTTCCCTGCATTGGTGGGTTGCACATCCTGCTCCACTCCCCAGCTTTTTCTCCCGGTTTATCTGCACGAATGAGAGACCACCCGGTCCACCACTCTCGGCCCCTCTGGGTCCCGGTGGGCCAGCCATGGGTTATGCCGAGTGCCCGGCCACATTTTGGCCAGGTGTGCCCACCACAGGCCTCTCTGGGCAGCTGCAGCATTGTGGGTACCGCTCTACAAACTGCCTTACAAACCGCCATCTCGCCTCTCGTTCTCCACCCGCCTCCGCCCCACTTACCCGTCTGGATGAATGTGTCTTCTTTAACTCCTTGCTTGTCAGACTTCCACTCAGTTTGGTTTTCTGTCAGTTCTGGCTGTTTTTGTTTTTTAAACTGTTGTTTTTACTCCTTTGGTTGTGCGAGGAGGCATGGTGTAACTACCTACGCTTCCATCTCGGCTGGAAGTCCTAAAATCCTCCTGTTTCCTGGGCACACAGCCTCAGGTCAGAGGTCAGTGGTCAGGTCTTCTAAATAGTGTAAATTCTAATGACTTAATATGCACAAACTTGCTGGACAAGAAATGAATGTTAAAAAGCTATGCAGGAAGGAAAAATATTGCTAGTCATGAAAAAATCGATTGTGGTCATTTTCTCAGTAGTCTCTCATATTTAACACTGTTTTTTCTTTCTGGATCTGCCTCTGGTGATATCAGATTTGACCCCGTCTGACCTTAGGCAGCCTGCTCAGAGTCTGCCAGGGACCTGCTGTCTATGTTTGTTAACAAAGACAAACAGTCTAGATTGACAACTTCTCCTTCAGTTGTTAATCTGGTCACTCAGCACTCAGTAGTCAGGCTTAATGACCACAGAGCTGGGGCAGAGTCTCTTGGTGGTGGGGCTATTGTTTCCTCTCAGGCAGCTGCTGCTGGGGGGAGGGGAGGGAGTGGTCTGCCTGAGCACAATGGCTGCTGCTGTATGGGGGATGACTCAGACTGGCATCCCTGGGGCTACTCTCTGCTCTCTCCCCAGAGCTGCCGTCCCCAGTCTGTCCTTAGATGTCTCTAGCCCACTCTGCTCCTGCCTGGAACCCCAGGTAAGCAAATGAATATTTGTGTGTTGGCCCCTTAAATGGCTCTTTGCGTTTCCAGCCTGCCGTCTCTGGTGTTGAGCAACCCTGCTGCTTTTCGCCACTGGTTGTTATCTGTGTCCTGTTTGGGCTCTGGTGTTCTAGGCCGGGGATCCCAGCTTAGAGTTTAGACCCCATCTTCTCAAGGGCATCCAACCTGCCATTTAATTATCCCTTTGGCACTGCTGCCTCTGGGCACCCAGCCAGCCCTCTTGAGTCTCCACCATACTTCTTACCAGACAGGTTGTGCCAAAGCTGATTCTTCTGTCTTCCTGAGGTTGTAAGGCTTCTCTCTTGCTATTGTTCAGTTGTTTGCTCTGGGTAATTTCTCCACAATTTAGTTGTAATTCCAGATTTGTCCGGGGAGGAGGTTAGTGTGGCTTCCATTCACTCCTCCACCATCTTGCTGACCCAATTTTGTTTGTCTTTCAAAGAACCAACTCTTAGTTTCATTAATCTTTTCTATTGTTTGCTATTCTTTAATTTATTTTTGCTCTAATCTTTATTTTATGCTTCTAATTTGGGTTTAGTTTGCTTTTTCTAGTTCTATGAGGTGTAATGATATGTTATTTATTTGAGATCTTTCTTTTTTTTCTTAATGTAAGTGTTGATAACTAAACTTTCCTCTTATAACTGCATTTGTTGCATCCCATAAGTTGGAATATTGTGTTTCCATTTTTGTTTGTCTCAAGATATTTTCGATTTCTCTTTTGATTTTTTTAATCCATTGGTTATTCAAGAGTATATGTGTTCTTTAATTTCCACATATTTGTGAATGTTTCAGCTTTCTTCCTTTTACTTATTTATAGTTTTATACCACTGTGGTTGGAACAGATGCTTGATATAATTTCTATCTTCTTGAATTTGTTGAGATTTGTTTTGTAGCCTAACATACAAACTATCTTTGCAAATATTCGTGCACTTGGAAAGAGTGTATATTTTGCTCCCATTGGGTGAAATGTTTTATTTAAATCTGTTAGGTTTATTTGATCTACAGTGTTGTTCAAAAATGCTATTTTCTTATAGATTTTCTGTCTCGATCTATCCATTGTTGAGAGTGGGGTATTAAAGTCCACAACTATTGTTTGCTTCATACTGGTTTCTCCACTACCTGAAAAGAGAAAGTTTCTATGAAACCTCTTGTAAGCTGAACTGGTGTAAAGCAAAGGGTATACCTTGCTTTCTGAAAGTTTTGTTCACTTTGTCCTGATGAAATACTTACATTAGTACCTGTTTTCACTAAGAAGAATAAATCGAAGGAGGATTTTTGCTTCCATGGAAAAAGTCATTACCATGCTAATATAGGTAATGACTTTATATAGGTCCTCTAATATTTACAATTATTATTACATCTTTTTGGAAAATTGACTCCTTTATCATTTTATAATGACTGTCTTTGTTTATTTTGCCCAGTTTTAGCTTAAAGTTTATTTTAGCTAAAGTCTATCCCTGCTTTCCTTTGATCACCATTTGCTTGGAATGTCTTTTTCTGTCTCTTCACTTTCAGCCTATGTGTGTTTAAAAGTTAAAATGAATTTCTTATAGGCAGCATATCATTGGAGTTTTTTAAAAAGCCATTTATACTGGAGGGAAAAGGGAGGTAGGGGGAGGTAGGAAGGGGGGATAAATGGTGATGGAAGGAGCCTTGACTTGGGGTGGTGAACACACAACACAATATACAGACGATGTATTGTAGAACTGTACACCTGAAACATGTATAATTTTATTAACCGATGTCACCCCAATAAGTTCAATAAAAAAGCTATTCATTATTCTCTTCCTTTTGATTGGAGAACTTAATCCATTTATGTTTAAAGAAGTTATTGATAGGTAAGGACTTACAGATGGAACATTGGTTTTCAAAATTAATTTGTTCCGGAAGACTGTTCAAGAAGCAATTTGTTAAAAAAACTGAATAATTTTTTTCCCCATTAGAAATACAGGTATCAGCATGAAAGTGTTGTTGAGTTGAGAACCAAAGTTTTTGCAGCAACTGAGGCATTTTTTCTGTGAACAACTTGGTCAAGAACCAAATTGTTCGAGATGGGAGATGTTTGAGACCAGAGGCTTGACTGTACTATTTCTAATCTTAATTGTTTCTGTCTGTTTTGTAGATCCTTTGTTTCTAGCTCCCTCTCTTGCTGTCTTCCATTGTAATTTAGTGAGTTTTTATGGCAGTATGCTGTGACTCCTTTATGAAAATCTTTTGTGTATCTACTGCAGGTTTTCCCTTTGTGGTTACCATGAAGCTTAAAATATCATAAAACATCATATAGTTATTACATTGAATTTTGAGTTAGTAACAATTGTTTACAGAATGCATATCATATGCGTATGTTTATGCTACTCACTGAGGAATACAAAGCTGAATAAAAGAAAGCCCCACCCCTGAGAACCTGATAGTCTTTTGGTTTAGACAAATGCTCCCTGAGCTGGGCAGTGCAGGGTAGGAATTCCTTTTTGGAAGATTAGTAAGAATCAGCCATGTGAAAAAGAAGATTGTTGGCCGGAGGGCATTCATATACAAAGGAAATGAGAAACAAACATGTTTTGGTATTTCTGGCAGAAATGTTTATAATTGAAGTTGGATGTGTTTTAGACTGGAGAAATGGACAGGGACCAGATTTGTGAGGGTTTTGTTAGTCTTACTAAGGAGGTTAGACTTTTTTTCTGTAGCCAGTAAGAAGCCATCGATAACTTGAGGCGTAAACATCAGATTTGTATTTTAATGGTGACTTCTAGCAACAACAGTGTGGATGCTTCCCCGAAGGTAGAGAAACGAATTAGAAGCTATTGCATTGTCATAGATGAGAGATGATAAGGACTTTGAAACAGGGTAGTTAGTGCTAAGGACAGAGGTACAGGATATATTCAATAAATATTTAAGAAGTAAAATTGTCAGAAAAAAAAAGAAGTAAAATTGTCAGAACTCAGTAATAATAGGACATTTGGAGGTAAGGGAGAGGGAATAGTATAGAAAGGATTTACGGCATCTGGCCTGTGTGACCAGTAAGAGATAGACTAACTGGCACAGGGATTGCAGGAGGGGAGCAAATATGGTGACAAAAGAGGATGAAATAAGTTTTGGACTTTTTGAATTTAACATACAATTGAAATGTAGCAGGTGGGTCTAACACTGTGTAGAAGGGACTGGATCTGGGGATAGACATGTATTGTCCGCATTCAAATGTCATGGCTTATATGCCTAGCATAGGAGATGCCATGTCAGATTCACTCATTTGTGCTTTTTGCAGTGCATTTTCTGCCCTTAGCACTGTCAAGAACCCGCTGCAAGTAATAGAAATCCAATTTGAACGACCTTAAGCAAAAGTGTTGGTTCACAGTAACAGGGAAAGGGAGAATACAATTTGTGGCAACCTCAGAGAAAGAGGTCAACAATATTATAGAACTTAAAAGTAGAGACACTAGAGTTAACTAACTTAGCAGACCACAGAAAGCGGAATTCTGTCAACATTTACCAGTCAGAGATCACCAGGAGCACACCTGGAGTTAAATAAAGTTATATCTACTCAGTTTTCTGAAGCAAAGGAGATCACACTCCAGAGGAATCTTGGAATCATCTCAGTAAAGGAGAATTGAGAAGGAATTCTTAAAGGGTTGGGTTTGTGCTGCATGTTTCTAAGAAGGGACTAAGGAAGCAGTGTATCATCTCTGGATGGTATATGGTTGAGAAATGGGGGAATTTTGGATATTGGATATCTCAGAAGAAATTTTTTCTGGAGACTGGAGGAATAAAACCAGACCATGAATGTCATTGTCAACAGAGCTGCGATCACCTAGACGGAAAGATCGTTAGTTGTTTTTGCAGCTGTGGCCTTGTATAAAATTGCTGTTTATATGCCCTTGTCCATGTCCTTGGAAACACTGTTTATGTTCTGTTAGGGATATCACGGTCTGATTACCAGCAGCGCTGATTTTCGTTTTCTCAGATCTGACTGAGAGGGTAACTCCAAGAAGCAAGCCAGTTTTCACAGCAGTATCCTGGAAAGGGCCAGATAAGATCAAACAGGCATTGGTATGAGTTTGACTGAAAATTTGAGAAATTCTATGTGAAAATGAAAGTCTGCGTAAGAAAGGAGTTAGGCCTTATTATGGACTGATTGCTTATCACCCCCACCCCCAAGTTTTTATGTTGAACTCCTAACCCCCTATATAATATGATTAGTAGGTGGAGCCTTTAGGACATGATTACAAAGATGGAGCCCTCATGTTTGGGATTAGTGAGTAACCTTATAAAAGACATCCCAGAGGCCCAGCTGGTGTAGCTCAGTGGATTGAGCGTGGGCTGGGAACCAGAGGGTCCCGGTTCAATTCCCAGTCGGGGCACATGCCTGGGTTGCGGGCCAGGTCCCCAGTGAGGTCCCCAGTGAGGGCCACGTGAGAGGCAACCATACATTGCTCTTTCTCCCTCCTTCTCCTCTCTCTGAAAATAAATAAATAAAATCTTTAAAAAAAAAAAAAAAAAAAGACACCCCAGAGAGCTCCCTGGTCTGTTCCACCGTGTGAGGACCCAGTGAAAAAACAGCTTGCAGAGCAAGGGGCTCCTGTTGTGTATTAGGAGCCTAATACAATGATTTAACTTAAAAATATGTACATGTATTACTTTGGTATTAGCAAACTGTTGTTTTAAAAATCCATAATAACTGAGAAAGCAAAGTAGATAGGTGGAAACAACTGGAACCATGAAATTCCCTGCCCTCCCCCCTGAATTCCTCTCTGCATCTGGTTCATTTTCCCTCACTATGGATCAGAGTTATTGGTGCTCTATGGGGTAGAGGGACCAGGGAGGGCTGTGGCTACTAGCAGACACATCCTAGCTAGGGATGGCTCCTAGCAGTTCTGGACTCATTATTCTCTTAGCTTCCCTAATCGAGGGCAAAGGATTTTTCTTCTCAACTTCACTTAGTATAAGAATGACTTACAGGCCCTGGCCAGGTAGCTCAGTTGGTTAGAGCATCATTCTGAAATGCCAAGGTTGCAGGTTAAATCTCCAGTCAGGAGACATACAAGAAGCAAATGATGAATGCGTAAATAAGTAGAACAACAAATTGATGTCTCTTTTTTATCTCTCCCTTTTCTCTTTCTCTTTCCCTTCCTGTCTCTCTCTCTCAAAAAAAAAAAAAAAAGACACACTTTTTGCTTGATGGCTCTCTCCTGTATCTGTGAAGGCTGCTATTTTAGTCTTTAGGATCCTTCCACCCAATGTAGTTGTAGTTAGTGATTATTTGTAAGTAAAGATTTTACTTGCTTCTATTTGCAAATATTTCATTTTCAGAACAACTTGGAACCTCATAATGCTTTCCAGTGGTAGCAGCTGCTATTACTATTTTGGTAAGGAGATAAAAAAAGAAAACAAATAGATTAGTGACTAGTTTTCTTACACATGTTAACAAAAACACCTATCTATGTGGTACAACATCCTTTCTAGGCAGGAATTGATCTTTGTGCATTTCTAACAAGTTCTCATGTGAATAACAATCTCAGGCCCCAGAATCTGAGAATCACTGTGTCAGAATCTCATTTAATTAGTTTGGAGCCTGGGTGTCTTTTTAAGTTTCCCAGGCGACTAAGTTAACTAGCACTCTAAACAAATAAATCATAATTCTGTTCTTCCTTATTAATATTTATGACTGAGTTAACAGAGTCAGTGTTTCTCAAAAATTTGCATGCGTATAGATCCACTTGATGCTCTTATTTTTAAAACTTTTTATTTTGATATAATTATAGATTCACAGGAACCAGCAAAAACAGTACAGAGAAGTCCCGCATACCTTTCACGCAGTTTCCCCCAGTGGTTATATTTTGTGTAACTTTAGTACGGTATCAAAACCTGGAAATTTATATTGGTACAATGTGTTTGCACAGTCCTATGCCATTTTATCACCTGTGGAGATTCCTATAATCATAACTGCACTCAACATATAGAACTATTCCATAACCACAAAGATCTCCATGATACTATGCTTTTATAATCACATGTACCCCTTTTCCCCAATTACCATTTAACCTCTGACAACCACTAATCTCTGTATTTTTGTCATTTTGAGAATATTATATAAATGGAATCATACAGTATGTGGCCTTTTTTAAATAAAGACTTTATTTATCTTTAGAGAGAGGGGAAGGGAAGAAGAAATAGAGGGAGAAAAACATCAAGGTATGAGAGACCAGTTGCCTCTTGCACAGCCACAACCCAGGCATGTGCCCTGACCTGGGATCAAACCGGTGACCTTTTGCTTTGCAGGACAATGCAGTCAGGGCCTTACGAGGCCTTTTGAGACCGGCTTTTCTCATTCTGCATAATGCCCTTGGGATCAATCCAAGTTGTTGCCTTCAGCAATAGTTTTCTTTTTTCCCATTTTCACTGAGAGATAACTATAGATTCACAGCATATTGCAGAAACAGTACAGAGAATCCCTGTGTGCCTTCTACCCAATTTTCTCTGACAGTGCCATCTTAGATAACTATAGTACACGACCAAACCCAGGAAATTGACATTGGTACAATCTGTAGACCTTATTCAGATTTCATCAGTCTTATGTACACTCATTTGTGTATGGTTGTGTCTGTGTGTAGTTCTATGCATACAGAGTCACGTGACCAACCCCTCAAACAAGATTCAGAACGACTCCATCACCACAAAGATTTCTGGCTTCCTTTTTTCAGCTACACCGATCCCCTTCCCTCTTCCACGCCACCTCTAACCCCTGGCAATCATTAATCTGTTTTCTGCCTCTATAATTTTGTCATTTCAAGAATATTGTGAATTTTTTTTAAAAAAAGACCAAGTAAACCCACCCCCACACAAAAAAAGAAAAAAAAAGAACATCATATAAATGGAATCATGCATACGTAACCTTTTGAGATTGACTTCTTTTCCGCACTCAGTGTAATGCTCTTGAGATTTCTCTAAATTGTTGCATGTATTAATAGATTGTTCCTTTTTATTGCTGAGTGGTGTGCCATGGTATGGAAGTACCATAGATTGCTTAATCATTCATGCATTACAGGACATTTTAAAAAAATGATTACTTTAGTTTTTATTTTTTAAAATATTTTTTTATTGATTATGCTATTACAGTTTTTCCAATTTTCCCCCTTTATCCCTCATCTGTCCTGCCCCCTCAACCCTCCAGCATTACCTGCCCCCCTGCCACTTAGTTCATGTCCATGGGTTGTACATATAAGTTCTTTGAGTCCTCTGTTTCCTATACCATTTTTTATCTTTCCTCATCTATTTTATACCTACTAATTCTTCTTCTTCTTCCCTGTACCTTTCCCCCTTATTCCTCCCTTCCCCCTTCCCCCTCCCCACTGAACTCCCTCTCTGTGATGTTCATTTTTCTGATTCTGTTCCTGTTTTTGTTGTTTGCTTAGTTTTTGTTTTCCTTGTTGTTCTTTCCTTTTAGGTTCATTAGTTGATAGTTGTGAGTTTGTTGTCATTTTACTGTTCATATTTTTTATCTTCTTTTTCTTAGATAAGTCCCTTTAACATTTCATAAAATAAGGGCTTGGTGATGATAGACTCCTTTAACTTGACCTTATCTGAAAAGCACTTTGTCTTCCCTTCCATTCTAAATGATAGCTTTGCTGGATAGAAGTGGCATTGTCCCCTCTCTGAGCCTTCTCCCCACACAGAGCCACAATGCGGTGAAGTGGGTTACTCCATGGCTATCACCTAAGGCTCTGTCCTGCACAATTTATTGGTGCGTTTTCTACCATAGGCCATGCTACTAAGACAGGGAGTCGAAGCAGCTCTACCTAATACATAGAAACAAACACAGGGAGGCTGTCAAATTGAGGAGACAAAGAAATATGGCCCAAGTGAAAGAATAGAACAAAACCCCAGAAAGAGAATTAAATGAAATGTTATCAGGATGCTTAAGAACTCATTGAGTACAGCAACAGCATAAAAAAGACCCAGGAAGAAATGAAGTTTACATTAAGTGAAATAAAGAAAAATCTACAGGGAACCAGTAATGGAGGGGATGATGCCAAGATTCAATTTAATGATTTGGAATATAAAGAAGAGATAAGCATTTAATCAGAACAACAAGAAAAAAAAAAAGAATAAAAAAAAATAAGGATAGTATAAGGAGCTTCTGGACATCTGCAAAAGTACCAACATCTGAATCACAGGGGTGCCAGAAGGGGGAGAGAAAGAGCAAGAAATTGAAAACTTATTTGAAAACATAATGAAGGAAAACTTTCCTAAATTGGTGAAGAAAATAGACATACAAGTCCAGGAAGCATAGGGAATCCCAAATAAGTTGGACCCAAAGAGGACCACACCAAAATACATCAGAATTAAAATGCCAAAGGTTAAACATAAAAGAGAGAATATCTTAAAAGCAGCAAGAGAAAAGCAGAGAATTGCCTACAAAGGAGTTCCCATAAGAATGTCAACAGATTTCTCAAAAGAAACTTTGCAAGCTAGAAGGGACTCGCAAGAAGTATTCAAAGTGATGAAAAGCAAGGACCTACAACCTAGATAACTCCCGCCAGCAAAGCTATCATTTAGAATGGAGGGGCAGATAAAGTGCTTCCCAGACAAGGTAAAACTAAAGGGGTTGATCATCGCCAAGCCATTATTACATGAAATGTTGTGGGGGGTCTCCACCCTCAGGGCCCCACTGTCTGACACGGATGAGAATAAGTCTACCAAGACATCATCTGCTTGGGGAGGAAAGGTGGCTGATCTCTCAAAGGAGAAGGGCCAGGAGCCGTTTCCTCAATGGGCTTTTACTGAGTTCAATTTGCAGGTAAAGTTCATCAATCATTGTTGTCAGTGAGGATCAAACAATAGATAACATACAGAGAACTATGAGGGCTTATTCTGAGTCAGGGTCAGTTAGCTGAAGGGCCGTGAAACTTTGGGGAACAAACTCATTTCATGCTGGGACCCTTATCAGAAAATTAAGGGCATTCTTAGCAAAGCAGGTTTCACAGGATTTTCTGTGTTTTTTCTTAGGCCTGATCGCCCCAGGGAACTGCTGGTTCTAGCCCAGGGCTGTACCGCCCTCCTGCATTGTTTCAGGTTTAAGTCAGGCAGAGGAAGTAAGGCAGCCAAGAGATAGGAGACTTATCACAGACAGAATGAGAACTCAGGCTATGTCAAAGCTGAGGGGTGAGGGTCCATCACCCATTTGTTCTTTTTTTTTTTGTTTGTATTTTATTTATTTATTTAAAAAAATAATTACTTTATTGTTGTTCAATTACAGTTATCTGCATCCTCTCCCCTCCCTTCCTCCCTCCCCCTCCAACCCCACCTCCCTCCTCAGCCTCCCTCCTCCCCCTTAGTTCTGTCCATGTGTCCTCTATAGTGGTTCCTGAAAAACCTTCTTCCGGTTGTCCCCTCCCCCCTCCCCACTGGCTATTGTTAGACTGTTCTTAATTTCAATGTCTCTGGTTATGTTTTGCTTGCTTTCTGCTTTTGTTGATTATGATCTAGTTAAAGGTGAGATCATATGGTATTTGTCCCTCACTGCCTGGCTTATTTCACTTAGCATAATGCTCTCCAGTTCCATCCATGTTGTTGCAAAGGCTATAAGCTCCTTCTTCCTTTCTGCTGCGTAGAATTCCATTGTGTAAATGTACCGTAGTTTCTTGATCCATTCATTTGTAGATGGGCACTTAGGTTGTTTCCAGCACTTGGCTATTGTGAATTGTGCTGCTATGAACATTGGAGTGCATAGGTTCTTTTGAATTGG
>PVJI01013630.1:0-47022 GCA_004026765.1 Micronycteris hirsuta
GTGTAGCTCAGTGGATTGAGCGCGGGCTGGGAACCAGACAGTCCCGGTTCGATTCCCAGTCGGGGCACATGCCTGGGTTGCGGGCCAGGTCCCCGGTGAGGGCCGTGTGAGGAGCAACCATACATTGATGTTTCTCCCTCTCTTTCTCCCTCCCTTCTCCTCTCTCTGAAAATAAATAAATAAAATCTTTAAAAAAAAAAACTTTTTTTTAAAAAGAGAGAAATGTCATGAAAGTGCTCTTATTCTCATTTAATTATTTTTAAGCCTTACGACAAAATCCAGTTAAGGTTGGTCTACCTATCGATAAAACATTAAGGTGTGTATTTTAGTAATGTACATTTGATGACAATGCTATGAGCAAGTTCCATAAACCCAAGAACTTTGTACTGATCAATAAATCAAAAGCACCTGGCATAAAATAATGAGTTATAGACAGATTAAAACAGACTTGAAACATACCAACTTGTGAACCTCATGTGAATCCTGATTAGAAAATGTAAAAGAGAAATAAACTGATGAAACACTCAAACTGAAGCTTCTATCTTGTACAATAAAAAGAAATAAAAGGCACAATGATTGGACAGGAAGAAGGAAAACTGTCTTTAAAAGACCACATGATCACTTATGCAGAAAATCCTAAGAGAATCTACAAAGAAGCTACTATAAGAAGTTAGCAAGGCTAACTCAAAAGGGATCGAGAACCCAATCATAAAAATTTTAAATTAAAACTTTGAAAATATGGGAGAAAATCTTTTTTTAGAAAGATTTTTATTTTTATTTATGTTTAGATAGAGGGAAATGGAGGGAGAAAGAGATGGAGAGAAACATCAATCGGTTGCCTCTCGCACAATCCCAAGTTGGGACCTGGCCCGCAACCCAGGCATGTGCCTTTACTGGAAATCTAACCGGTGACCTTTCGCCTTGCGGGAAGATGCCCAACCCACTGAGCCACGCCAGTCAGAGCTGGGAGAAAATCTTTATGACCTTGGGTTAGACAAAGATTTTACATAGAACAGAAAAAATACAAACCATAAAAGCAAAAAATTGATAAATTAAGACTTCGTTAAATTTTTAAATAGTCTATTCTTTGCAAGACACTTAAAATGAAAAGTCAATCCACGGATGAGGAAATATTTGCAAACGATATTGATAATGGACTGATACAGAAATATATGAAGAATTCATATATTATTAATAAAAAGATAAAAAACCAGAATAAGTGTACAAAAAACACTCAGTTAACCAAGTAAGATCTACTGAGTAAAAGTAAAGACTGACAACAGCAACTACTAGCGGGGACACTGAGCAACTGAAACTCTCACACACTGCTGGCAGGAAGGGAAAATGGTACACCATTTTGGAAAAAAGTTCGGCAGTTTCTTCTAAAGTTAAACATACTTCTACACCATAGCAATCCCACTCCTAGGTAATCATTCAAGAGCAATAAATGAGAATGTTCAAAGTTGGTTTATTCATAATAGCTAAAAACTGAAAACAGCCCAAATGTTCACTATCTGGAGAACAAATAACAACCTGTGATAATACCGTCAGTCCTCTGAATCAGCGGTTCCGCACCTGCAGGTTCAAACAATCGCAGATCAAAAATACGCAGGGGAAAACGGTTGTTGCCGACATGCACTACGTAGTTAGGCCTAGAATAGGTGTGTCTGTACTGAACAGGCGCAGACGTTTCTCCTTATTATTCCCTAAACAACACAGTGTTAACAACTATTTATACAGCATTTACATGGTACTATAAATACACGTGTTAATTGACTGTTTTCGGTAAGGCTTCTGGTCAACAGTAGGCTATTAGTAGTTAAGTTTTTGAGGAGTCAAAAGTTATACATGGATTTTCGACTGCGCGGGGAATCGGCGCCCCTAACACCTGTGTTGTTCAAGGGTCAACTATAATTTTAACATTCATTAAATCCCTTACAAGTTTTCTTCCACTGTTCTCACTTGATATACCTTTCCAGGAATGTTAAATACAATAGTAAGTCATTCCATCTCTACTACTTTCTAGCCAAGTAAATTTAAACAAGTCATTTAGTCTCTCTGGGTCTTAGCTTCTTCATGAGTAAAACAGGACAAGGCAACAGATTATCTAGTAGCAGTGTGTGTTATAATCAAATGGGGAAAAATCACACACAAAACACCACATACATATACACCCTAGAAGAAGAGGAAGCTTATGGTGTGGTCCACTCACTGTTTCCCCTTCCTTTCAATCATGACCCTAATTGACTTTCACAAGTTTAGATCAGGAGGCTTCTCAAACATACTGATTTCTGTGACTTAGCCAGTGGCTATCCTTAACACATTAAAAGAAAGAAAACCCTTAGCAACATAGTAGACCTATCTTCTGATGAAAGCAGTCACTTCCACGTCCCCCCAACCAAGATTTCTTTCCGTTATTTTATAAGATAGAAGCAAGCATCAGCAACTCAAACATTTCAGAAGTGGCAAGGGCAGTCTGAACTATCTGTGTTGTCTCCTGCACTAGCATGTAAGCTCCAGGACTGAAGAATTCTCATCTGGCTTGTTCACTACTGTATCCCTAGAGCCTGGCAAACGCAAGGTACTCAAGAAGAAGAAGAAAAAAAGGTTAACTATGGAATGCCTAGAAAATGCCACGTCCCTTTTGAAATGACAGCTTCTCCTTGGCAGGGTAAACTTGTCAGCTTAATAAAGGAACCAATGCTCATATAACCAGTAAGTAATTTACCACTTATCGAGTATATAAAGTTGTACAAGGCACTTGTCCCTCCCTGTCCTCAAGATGCTCTAAATCTAAAAGGAAGGCAGTGCAAGAAGCTCCTTTACTTACAAACAAGTTAGATCCCAAATAGTTTGTCACCAAACATGAGACACAAACGGCAAGTAAGCACATGAAGAGATCTTACACGTCAGTAGGCATTAAAGAAATACAAATTCAAACCACAATGAAATACCACTCCACAGTCACTAAAATGATTGAAATTAAAGATTAACATACCAAGTGTTGCCAAAAAATTAGAGCAATTAGAAATCTCTACCTGAAACTAATAGTACTGTACATCAACTGTAATTGAAAAATAAAGTATTTAAAAGAAATCTCATATATGGTTGAGGGGAATACAAATTAGTAGTCACTTCAGCAAAGAGTCTGGCAATGACTTTTAAAATTAAATACTTGCCTACAACTCAGAAGTCCCATTTCATTATATTTAATCAAGAGAAATGTAATTGTTATGATCACTCAAAATCTGCACAAGTATTCATAGCAGCTTTATTTACAACAGCCAAAACCTGCAAACTCAAATGTCTATCACTTGATAAACAAACTATGGTACATGCATACTGTTAACAGAATACAACTCAGCACCAAAGATGAAAAACTACTGTTAGCACGAACAAACGTCAAAGCATTATGAGAGAACCCAATCACAAAAGGCTATACTGTATGGTCCCATATATATGGCATTCTAGAAAAGACAAAACTATAATGACAAGAAACAGATCAGTAATTGCCAGGGCTGGAGGAAGAAGGGGACTGACAGAAAAGAGGCACAAGGAAACTTTATGGGGCTATATTACGTGCGTGGTAGTGGCTACATGATTATACGTCTGTCAAAACTCAAGAACTATACACAAAAAGGATGAATTTTATGTAAACTATATCTCAATTCATCTAATTAAACAGCAACCTACCACAATAAGGAATAACTACCTAGTAATTTGAGCTAAATCCCAGTGCACTGAGCAATGAAAAAATGTTTAGTCTTTTCTGTGTAGCCACATGTGCCTAAGTCCAAAACAGACGGGAGGAGGTTATGAAGGTCGCAGACCCAATATATGAACATTCTACTGGGTATCTCTTAATAACCGCCTCATGTATCACTGTAGATTGCCAGGGGTGTCCAACCTTTTGGCATTTCTGGGCCACACTGGAAGAGGAGTGGTCTTGAGCCACCAATTAAATACATTGCGACATGTAATCACAAAAAAACTCATAGTGTTTTAAGTAAGTTTACAATTCTGTGTTGTGCCGCATTCAAGCTACCCTGGGCCGCACGCAGCCCACAGGTTGGACACCCCTGACAGCTTAGACCCTTTAATGAATGGACTGTGAAACTGTAGCACTGCCTGTAGGTCTTGACAAAAGTTCCGGCAGTCAAACTTTAACTATTTTAGCCTGCTCCCAAACTTCTCCCATCCTTAGCTGCAAACTTCCCAGGTTTCCCATTTCATTCATTAATTCTCTATCATTTGCTGATTATGACTAAATAAAAATGGTACTTTTGGATGTCTGTCCTTCAGAATAATTCATCCTGTCCCAAGCCATCATTTTCTTACTACTTACAATTTTTTAAATCTCTCATTTCAACAATTAAATGTTGACACTGTCAATACCCAGTACTGCTCCGCTTGTTGAAAATGATAGCTTCAACAACAAACCTCACAGTAAACTCACAATTTAAAAATGACCGGCCCAGCCCTGGCTGGTGTAACTCAGTGGATTGAGCGCGGGCTGGGAACCAGAGGGTCCCGGTTCGATTCCCCATCAGGGCACATGCCTGGGTTGTGGGCCAGGTCCCCCACTGGGGGCCATGTGAGAGGCAACCACACATTGCTATTTCTCTCCCTCTCTGTCTCCCTCCCTCTAAAATAAATAAATAAATAAAAATCTTTAATAAAAAAAAAAAAAAGACCGGCCCGCTGGTGTAGCTCAGTGGATTGAGCGTGGGCTGGGAACCAGAGAGTCCCAGTTTGATTCCCAGTTGGGGCACATGCCTGGGTTGCGGGCCAGGTCCCCAATGAGGACCATGTGAGATTGCTCTTTCTCCCTCCCTTCGCTCTCTGGAAATAAATAAATAAATAAATCATTAAAAAAAAAAAATGACTGGAATGGCTGTGAAATGCCCATAAAGAAACAAATGAAAGACCACCTGCTGGTAGGGTTAACCGCTTATGCTGTAGGGTACAGCACTGCTCCGATCTCAGAGTTCATCCTAAGGAGACTCTGTCAGTGGAAGAGCTGCTGCACTAAAATACAAGGTACTGTGCAACGAATGCCGAAGCTGCAGGAAGAGGAAAGTGTCGCATTTTCCCAGAGTAAATATGGTGAGACACTGTCCAAGAGGGAAATCTGGGTTAAGCCTTTAAAGACTTACGTTTAAGAGGACAAGATGACTAGATTGGAAGAATTCGATTTGTGCTGGAGAATAAATACAGTGTGGGCAGTTTGTTGAGGGACTTGACTGTCAGACTGAATAGTCCAGATTTGATTCTGCTAGTAATGAGAGCCACTGAAAGTTTCTCAATAGAAAGAGGACCCAGTGAAAGATATTTGGGGAGATTGTTATGGCTGTGAAGCATATATGAAGTATCTGAACAAGAAGTGACCGATCAGAAGTTTGAGGAGCTAGTCAGCAAATACCATCTGGTACCCGGGACAGAAAAATCACCCCAGCTCCCTTCTCTATTCACAACTTCTCCAAGGCCAAAAGAAATCTCAGCATCCTCTACATAACACTCCCATCAATCAGAATTGGCAGATGAGGTAAAAACCTGTTTGCCATCTAGGCTAAGGATCAGAAGACGATACTCAGATATGAAAGAAAAGGAATGCCTGGTAAAAACACTATAGTTACTTTATTTTTTTGTTTTATTGTTGTTCTATTACAGTTGTTCCAATTTCCCCCCGTGGCTCTCCCCTGCCCCAGCCCCCCTCCCACAGTCAATCCCCACTCTATTGTCCATGTCCATGTCCATTTATACTTGTTCTTTAACTCGACTCTTCCCCTTCTTTCCTCCCTTTGCCTCCTCCTTCCTCCCCTCTGGTTCCTGTCCATTTGTTGTTTCCAAAAAATATGGAATGCTTCAAGAATTTGCATGTCACCCTTGTGCAGGAGCCATTCTAATCTTTCTTGTATCATTCCAAATTTTAGTATATGCGCTGCTGAAATGAGTTTGAGTTACCTTATTTTTAAAAAGGATAAACACAATTCTACTTGAAATATATGTGAAAACAAAACAAAAAAACCCAGCCAACACTGCCTGGTGTGGCTCAGGTTGAGCACCAGCCTGAGAATCAAAGGGTGGCCAGTTCAATTCCCAGTCAGGGCACAGGCTTGGGCGGGCCAGGTCCCCAGTAGGAGGTGAGTGAGGAGCAACCACACGCTGATGTTTCTCTCCAATAAATAAATAAACAACCAAACAAACAAACAGCAAAGTAGAGCCTTTGCTAATTGTAACATTTAGAAAATGATTTTTTGCCCTGGCTGGTGTAGCTCAGTGGATTGAGTACGGGCTGCAAACCAAAGGGTGGCCAGTTCGATTCCCAGTCAGGGTACATGCCTAGGTTGCAGGCCAGGTCCCCAGTGGGGGCCACATGAGAGGCAACCACGCATTGATGTTTCTCTCCCTCTCCTTCTCCCTCCCTTCCCTTCTGTCTAAAATTAAATAAATAAAATTTTTTAAAAAAAGAAAGAAAAGAAAATGATTTTTTTTTCCTGGATAGGTGAATCTTTTCTAAACATTAAATTCTGAAAACAAGTCTTAAGAAATATATTAGGGAAAAAAAGGGAACAAGATTCTAAAGCCAGCTACACAGCCAATGATGGGAGAACATGACAAACAACCCCTGTGGCCTTAGTTTCCTCACCTATAAGGAGAATGAGAACTAAAAATCACCAGGGCCACTTCCAACTCCAAATCTGTACAATTCTAAACTACTGAGGGTCTGCTCTGTGCCAAGAATGGAATGTAATAAAAATGTAGTATCTCACTTTTGAAGGAAAGTATTCTTTTCTTCTTTTAATAGATACGGAAACTGAGCCTGAGAGTGAGTGGCATACCCATTCATTCAAACACAGGACTCAGTGCCAAGCCTGTTCAGGGAAATTGGGAAACAAAATAAAGTTTCTGCCTAATTGTTAAAAATTTTTATTTACTGATTTGAGACAGAGAGACACACACACACCAACTTGTTGCTCCCCTTATTTATGCATTTATTTGTTGCTCCTTACTGTGCCCTGACCAGGGACCAAACCCACAACCTTGGCACATCGGAACAACACTCCAACCAACTGAGCTACCCGACTAGGGCTCACAGAGCTAAATTTTAGTTACCAAGGGTGAACCCCAATTCTAGCCTACACTGGGGTTGCCATATAAAACAAAGGATAACCAGTTAAATTTGGATTTCAGATAAGTAATTTTGTCCCATGTAATATGGAACATCTTTATACTAAAAAATCAGTCACTGTTTATCAGAAATTCAATTTTAACTGGGCATCCTTTATCTTTATTTTCTAAATCCAGCAACCCTGGCCTATACATAACTGTAAAAACCTTCTTCCGTCCTGTTACTGCATCTCAGTACATCTACAGAGTGACTTTGACTACATCAATGAAAAAGTACTTCATACTGCAGCACAGCATACCATGAAGTGAAAAAGTTCTTTAAAACAATTCTTAAGCCCTTAACAATGCAATGCATTTTAACATCTTCCATTCATTTCCATTTTTTTGAAAAATGCTTGTCATGATCCACAGTGGTTTTACAATCTACTAAGGAGTCATGACCTCCCGTTGAAAAAATACTTCTTTGAGAGATATGAAAAACAAGTTAACTTTGTCTTATGAGTCACTCTTACAAGCGCACCAATTAACTACATTGTGTTACAAAATACTAACGCCTCTGGGGTCTACTAGAGCATAGAGCTAAAAACTTACAGTCAACCAGGGTGGTGTCGTGCAGTCATGCGTCACGTAAGAACCTTTCGTTCTATGGTGGACCATGGATATTGAATGACAGTGGGCCTGTAAGATGGTAAGGAAGCTGAAAAATTCCGACCACCTAATGTAATGCATTACTCACATGTTCGTGCTGATGCTGGTGTAAACAATTCCACTGTACTGCCAGGCGTACGGAAGTATAGCATGGACAATCACAGTAGTCGGCTGTACCATCTAGATTCGTCTAGGTAGACTCCAACTTTGCCTAACAACACATTTCTCAGAATGTATCCCCATCAATAAGCAGCTCATGAGTACTTTCTGCGCCCTTGTATCCCTTTTTTATAACTCTCTCATCTCTTAACTATCACACTGTTATTCCTAATGGCTGTCAATGTTTCCCCCTGAAAGTTTTACCTCACTACTGGCTGACAATTTGTAAATCAAAAAAGCAAACTACATAGAATCATGTGCAAAGTAAAAGCAAATAAACTCTGAAAGCTGCCCTGAAGGTTTACCTTTCTGTAATCTGCAAAGACTTTAAATCTTTTCTGTACCTGATTTTCAAGTGTGTTTCAGAAATAAACAGTTAACTACACAAGGTCCACAAAAAAATGTTTATGACCCCCGACAGAAAAATGCATGATTCGGTTCAAAACCAGCCTTTTCCTTTTTAAAACTAAAACTATAATCAAGATTAATCTTGACTATTTACAAAGATTACTGCTAAGAATATTTTTTAACATGTTCCATAAAAAGCACTACAAAAATTGGCAATCCTAAATATTGACAACACGGTTAGATAAACCCTCAAGGTAATACTCGCAAGAGTAACATTCTAAATGTCTGATACACTTGATAATAATAAGCCACACGCATTTATAATTACACTGCAGACAAGCCTCATACCACAAACTGATGGGATTTACAAAGACTCCATTAGAGAATGCCATTTTATCCAGTCCCAAAAAGCAGTTAGCTATTAATCATGGCATGAAATTGATATTTTATAGTCACTTGACTCAACTTCAAGGCTTGAAGTATAAGTAATCTATGTAATAATTTTTAAAGGAAATTTCAAATTTTCATACGCATACAACTGCAAATAATTTTCAGCAAATAAAACCTAAGGTTAATATAATAATGAGTGTGGCAAATTTCATAGACAACCAAGATCCATAACAATACTAACCCATTAAAAATAACAAAATCAAGGACTTAGCACTAAAGTAGACTTCGTATCACCTATGTACAAAATTACATGTATTTTTTTTAAAGATTTTATTTTTATTTATTTTTAGAGAGAGGGGAAGGGAGGGAGAAAGAGAGGGAGAGAAACAGCAATGTATGGTTGCCTCTCACATGGCCCTCACAGGGACCTGGCCCGCAACCCAGGCATGTGCCCTGACTGGGAATCGAACCGGGACCGCTTGGTTCCCAGCCCACGCTCAATCCACTGAGCTACACCAGCCAGGGCCAAAATTACATGTATTTTTTGAAAAGAAACTAGACTTCCTATTCTAGCAAGCCAAATTCAAGGTTACAAAAAGCTATCCTGAAGGGCAAGGACGATATGTGGTTGTGTGTTCTTTAAAATATACAACATGATTTTATTTACATCTATATTTATTTAAAGGAAGGGATGTCATAAATTCTACAAATATGTTACACTAAGTCCCCTAACTTCTCAAAGCTTAGGGTTTTTCCCATTTTATTGTAAAAAAAGATTGTGTTATTTCTTCATGCTCTGAAATTCTAGTTTTAGGGGGAAACAAATATTTAAAAAGATGATATACACTGTTGAATTCAAAACAGTGCACCACACAATGCTATTTTGTTTAACATCTCCATGTGTTATGTGTATGCTCACAAAGAGCCTGAAAGGTGTACACCAAATTTCTCACAGTGCTCCTCTTGAAGGAAAGATTGTGAGCAATTTTAATTTTACAGAAATTTGAGCTTTTTTTTGATTCTCTGCATTCTTACTTTTATACAATGAGCATCTAAAGCTGTTTTTCAAATTATGAGATAGGACTTTCAAATATAACTGACATAGTACTCATTCAAAGACTCTCAATTTATAATTTCAAGAACAAATCTATTCTGGACACTGGTTCAGGTACATCTCTTTTCTGTATTATACTATAAACAGGTAAAGATCAGGAACCACATTCTACATATGTCTGAAAGCTCTAAACCTTATATATATGTAATACATATTACATAAAATCTTTTCAATTGGTGTTTTAAGTAACAGGAAAGTAGCTTACAACACAACTGCCTACAAAATTACAGCTCTGCTTCATCCGGCAAGCACCTTTGTGCAGAATAATACTATTCTACATAGAATGTTCATCTTCAAAAGCATAAGAAATTTTTTGAATAGGGAACCATACTTTAAGGATATCAAAAACATTAAAATACACCTCAATCTTTTTCCAACCATAAATCATGCTAGTAAAGGTTATGGGTTCCCAAGTGTCTATACTACAAATTCCAGATTTAGACGCTAAAATTTTTCAAAGGCTTTACACCAGCTTCCTATTCACTGATGAATAAATTTTCTGATACAAAACATCATTTTTCTTGAAGTCTAACATCTAAGGAGGCATAAAGTCCTAGAGAGGAAAGAGCACTCTACTTTTCCTTTAGTTTACGTTGATTACTGTAGTTATAAGGACCACTGTATCAACCTCTTAAAATCCTGGTACAGTAACAGTCATAGATGACCCACATACACTGTTAAAATAAAAAAAGTACCTTCACTTAAAAAGATATAGTAGCACGTAGGCCTGTTAAGAAACTCTGTATCTCCACTGAAGTTGTCACAATCATTTGCAATAGCTACCAAAAGTGTTTTGTTCAGGCTCAAAATTTTTATACAATTATCAAAATACTACTATTATCTAGTCAAAATAGAAAATTACAGTTCTATGGAAAAAATTTCTAAAAACATATAATTCATTTCAAGGTATAAAAACACTTTGCTATGATGAGCGTAGGTTCTAACACAGCTGTAGCTATTTAGGCTAAAAAATCTGATCCTCCTTTAAGTCAAAACACATGGCTATTAAATAGCTACGATATGAGTTAACATCCCCTGTGTAAAATTGTAACTGTCTTTCTAATTAGAGAAACACAGAAAATACAAGTTTACATTTAACCAAAAAAAAAAAAAAAAAAAGGGACACCATGACTGATAACCATGAATGTTGTGACTTTCCAGAAGCAAATCTTTGAGCAACTAGAGACTTCTCTTTGATAAGCAATATGATGTAGGTTTTTGCCCAATCTTAAAACGTATATTTTCTAGTCCTGGCTGGTGTGGCTCAGTGGATTGAGCACCGGCCTTCAAGGTTTCGGCCCGTTCCTGGTCAGGGAACATGCTGAGGTTGTGGCTGGTCCCTGGTTGGAGACCTGAGAGAGGCAACCTATCAATGTTTCTATCTCACATCAATGTTTCTCTCCCTCCTTTCCCTTCTCTCTATAAATAAAATCTTTTCTTTTTTAAAGTATATTTTCTCTAGGTACTTGGGATGAAAAAGTAAACTGATAAATAAGCCCAATAGAAAAACAAAACTGTGCCTCTTTTAACAGGCAATCACAGCTGGCCTCTAATAACCTAGATGCCAATTAACTTTTTTCAAGTTCAAATTTGGTTATAATCAATACCCACATAAAAGAATAAAATTAACAAAAGATAATGCAGTTTAAACCTTATAAATTACAAATGGGGCTATGTGACTAATTAATCTAGATAAAAAGCAAATGGCTAACTACCTCACCTCCTTCAAAACTTTCCGGAAACGTTAGCTTCTCAAGAGGCCTCCCCTGATCCATTTTAAATTGCAACTCACCCTCTTCCCCCAACCTCCCATATTACACCCTGAACTGTTCCCCTCTCGTCTCATAACTCTCGTCTAGTGGTAGTCTGCGAATCTACTGTCTCGTTCATGGTCTGGTTCATCACATCAGAATGTGAACACCAAGGGAGCAGCTATCTTCTATTCACTGATAGATCCCAAGCATCTATACCTGCCTTATACATATATTTTCAATAAATTTGTGCTGAATAAATGTAGGTTTTTTAGGCTCTTCTAAAGGCAGTTAAAGAAATGAACATCTGACATTTAAATGGAAGCATAATGAACAATGAGACTACATTGTCACATAATTTCTAAATTGCAAGGCCTTCAGAGAAAGCAGTAAAAGCACTAAGTCGAAAATTACTAAAACTAAAGCTTTTATTCACCCTTAATCCCATCAAACAAACTCTAATGTTAAAGTATTTAGAAGTGAGACTAAGGCTAAAGGTTGTAAGCCCCACTCCCAACCTTTTTTTAAATGGGGAAAAAGAAAAGATATGGGTTAACCAGTGATAATTCCCAACAGCGCCCTGAAACTACATAAAAGTTACCAAAAATAAATTACTCATAGGGTAGCAGCTAATAAAAAAATACTTTGATGAATGAGGGAAGTTAACAAAACAACAAACCACCAAAAAGCCTTAGTACAAGTTCCTCAGGACTTTCATTCTTCTGGGGAGTAGATGTCAGCATACTAGATAAGAAACCAGGTTTCCTCATTGATACCACCAGTTACAGTTCTCGGTGCAGCTTCACACATACCACTCCATGAAATCCTCAGAGAAACCAACATCACAAATATAATCAGGTAACTAACAAAAGCACTTAACAACTATGCACTTTGACAGTAAGTGTAACTTTTCCCTTGAAAATCCCTTACTGTGTCTGACCAACTACAAAGAAAGCACTCCACAGGAGAGTCACCCTCTTAACCCTGGAAACTTTACTACAGGGCACAGCCAGCAAGAGCCATGAAAACCGTCAAGCCCTTTGACCTAGTAAAACCACTCCTGGAAACTTTCTCTAAGGAAATAATTAGACTGAACCAGAAAGCTATTAGTATAAAGATGTTTATTGCACCATTATCTATAATAGCAAAAAATGTGGAAACCCAATTCCCAACAACAGAATGGTTAAGAAGAAACTTTAAAAAAATGATGGGGAGGGGGAAGGCTGAACACAAAATAAGTCACTAAAACTACATAAAAATGAAAAGGTAAAAAGCCAAAATAAGGATTGGATGAAGGTAAAATTATGTTCAAACTTTAATATTGTGGTTACACTGTTCTAAGGAAATAAAAGCCACCTTCTGAAACATATGTGACAATAGAAGGCAGAATTTCTAAAAGCCATTCAACTCTTCACCCTTCCCGATAAAAAAACCCCCAAAGTCAAACATGAAGAAATGTTGTGTTGTATTATTTAAAGCAGACATGTGAACTCCCAGACTTCGAAGAATATCGTCTATCTCTAGACACGTCAAACCCAACGCTGCATCTTCTTTCTCCACCGTTGGCCCCAGACGCTTACGTAACTGCTGGTACATTCAAACCCCAGGGAGGACACTCTCCAAAGTGTAACTGGTTTGTAAAGAGCCCAGTAAGTGATTCAGAACTGAAGGAATTCTACAAGTACATTAACTAAGGACCTGCACCAGAATAAGATTTCACATTACATGAATCCAATACATTAAACAAAACTATGTCTTTATCAAAAAAGAGTAGGGCTACAACGTATGCCTCAAGAACTTAAAGTCTGAGAGCCAATGCAACTTAAGTCTTAGTTTTAATTCTCATTTGAACGAGTCGACTGTGTCTACTAGATTTCTGATTGATATCTAAGAAGAGAAAAAAATGCATCATCCTTTTATAGAAAAATTACATGTAAAGTTTTCCCATTTTTCTCTATGGATGCTACAGAAAAAGGGGAACTTTAAGTTACAGAATCCTAAATGGATTAACTAGGAAAACAGGCACTCCGTTTAAATTAGTTTATTAGATACAGCTTTTGTAGGTGTTTCAGAGCAGGGGAAACTGTCTGGGAGGGAGGGTAGGAGTCAAAAAACCAATGTTCTCCCCCTTCCCCCCACTGAAGGCAGCAGCTCTACAGTACTTAAAAATCAGTTCAGTTTCATCTTGATGGGTAACTTCTGCCGTAAATGAAAATTCTTTGGAAATGGACTGCTAAAAACCTGTTTTCGAAAAGAAATAGATGAAGAAGGAAAAATGTTCCTTTATCCCACCTTCTAAGGCCCAGGATGTCCGTCTGTTTGCGCAGGACCCCGGTCACCGACCGGCCCCGCCGGCGGCGCGGATGGGCTCGGGCACGCGGGGCGGCCCTGCGTGCCCTTGGTGCGCTCTGGCGGCGCTCCCCGAGTTAAGGACACTGGCCACAAAGGAATGGAGTCTATTGACATTTGCTGCCCCGTCTGAACACTAGGCATTTTCTTAGTTCGTGAAACACGAACTGACCACCCCCCACACACACCCTCCCGGGTCAGACCCGGTTACCGGAGACAACCCTGCGCCCCCCGTTTCTACCACTAACCTGGGTACCTGGGGGTGAGGGGGAGACCCCGCAAGTAAACACCCGCATTTCTGTCTTCAGCAGCCCCGCCGCGGCCCCTGCTGTAATCCCGCTCCCCTCTAAGTCTCAACACTCGGGGAGGGGGTAGGGGAAACGCGCAGCGTGCCCGCGCCCCGCCGCCCCCCCAGTCCCGCCCGGCCCCCCGACGCGCGCCGGGCCGGCCCTCGCCCACCGCTCCTCAAAGGCGCCTTCTCTCCCGCGGCCTCGGCTCGGCACTGCGGCTCGGCCACCACCCGCGCGGGAGGCCTTGCGAGGGAAGCTGGGCGGCCGGGAGGGGGCCGGGCCCTCCCCACCCCCAGGTGCCGGAGGGCGGAGCGCTGCGGGAGCTCGGAGCCCCCGCCGCCACCGCCTTCCTTTTAAAGGCGGAGGGGTGCAGGGGCCACTGCCCACCCGCCTCCACCCAGGGGCTCCTTCGCTCCTCCCAGGGCAGGCGGGGGGGGGTGAAGGCACTAGACGGACCCCAAGGATCCCAGATGTGCCCGAGGCTGCCCTGCTAACGGGGAGGGAGGGACGCGGCCCTAACTGCCCCCCCCTCGTCAACCCCACGGGGGCAGTGGGCAAGTTTGTGGAGACGGAACCAAAACCTCAAGACCCTTCCAGGTTAATATTTAAGCCGTGGGTGGGGGCGCTGCCCAAGCATCCCTCCATTTGGGGCGGAGGCGGCATAAAGAAGGTGGAATAGGGGCTGACAATTGCCGAGACCTGTGAACCGCTCCCAAACGCTGAAACGGAGAGGGGGAGGCTGCCCAGTCCTTCCATCTTGACCGTTCGCGGGAGGGGGTGGGGTGTTGCAGGAGACTGGACACGGCCTGACATTCCCAGAGGAAACCCGCGGCACCTCCCACCCAATCCCCCGGGCTCCAGACCCGAGCGGGGAGCCCCACCCCCACTGCGGGCCCCCGGCCCACCGCCCCCCCCCACCACCACCTCCGAAGCGCGGCCGGTCACGGGGTGGGGACGGCTGTGCGGGACGCGGGGGAGGGGATACAAGGCCCGGGCTGGGCCCGGCCCGGGCCCGGCCCGGAGCGGAGGGGGCTGGGGCGCGACACCCACCTGCCCAGGCCCGGCCGCCCGCCGCCAGCGCTCGCCGCCACCGAGGAGGAGGAAGCCGCGGCCGAAGACGACGAGACTGAAGGCGATGACGGCGCGGCGGCAGGCGACGTGAGAAGGCCGCCGCCACCGGGCTTGCGGGCATTGGCGACTGCGGGTGGTTGCTGCTGCTGCTGCTGCTGTTGCTGGGGCTTCAGCGACATGGTGAGGGGCCCATATACCGGCCCGCACGCCGGGCGGGGACAGCCGGGAGCCGGACGCGCCGAAGAGACGCCGGAGCGCGGCGGGGACGCGCGGGCGCCGAACGGGGAGGCGCGGGTTAGCACGGCCGGGGGGGCGCCCGGGCCCGCGAGGGGGAGAAGGAGGACGACGAATGGGCGGGGAGGCCTGCCGAATCCGAGGAGCTGCCGGGAGCCGGGCCGGGACGCGCCGCCGCCGTTGCCGTTGCTACCAAAACAGTCTGAGGCGGAGGGAGGAGAGCGCTGCCCAGAGGGAGGGGGGCCGGGGCCGGGCGGAGGAGGGGCGGCGGAGGGATACGGGTCCGGGGCTGCGATACCGCCGCCCCGCCGCTCCGGCCGCGGGAGCGAGCGCCGTCCGGGCCACCTTGCCGCGGGTAGGCGGCGAGGCTCGATGGCCGCTGCTGGGCCCCGAGGATCTGCGGCCGCCGAGCGCATCGGGGGCCGGACACAGAGAGGCTCCCCGTAGCGTTGTCGGGTGGGCGCGGAGGTGCGGGATGGGAACTCTTTACCGGAAGTCGGAAGGGTCGGACGGAAGCAGAACGTGAGGCGGCCCCAGGGCCGGGAGGGACACGTGAGGAGCGGGCGCCGCGCTGGGCCGCGTTCGCGGGGGTCGGGCGAGGGCCCGGCGGCCGGCCCTGCCCAGGTCCGCCCTCCTCGAGGCGGGTCTGCCCTTTGGAGAGGGCGTGTCTGTCTTTGCCTGCGGGGCCGGCCTAGTACAGAGGACTTGAGGAAAGCGTTTCTTCCCCGCCCCCCAATATTCCTTCAACGTCCTCCGACTGCTAGGAGAACCCGAGATTACCCCCACCTGATGCAACCTAAAAAAAGGACTGTGAATGCCGTTAGGGCGGACATTATGTCTTGCTACGCGTAAAGCACCTTGAACACAAGCATCTCATAGCTTTCTTTGTATGCCCAGCACCTGGCACACAGTAGGCTCTCTCGGTGTCACTTGGCGTCTCAAAGGCAGGCCGTCCTCTCTTTCCCTGCCAAGACTAATGGTTGGAATCACGCAACCTCCCAGGGCCACTCACATCTGGTTACCTTTTCCCCACTTTTTCCACCCCTGCAATACAGTAACCAGAAAATGCTTGGGTATCTGACCTTCATCTGAACCCATTTGCCCTCACTTGAACTTCTTTTTATTCATTCATGAGACTCAAAAGGAAGTGTACGTGATTGGTAGAGCTATGGATAATGGGGTCTCCTTCGGTGGAGACAGAACAGACCTCACAAGAATGTGCGAACTTTAGACCTTGGCCCCTTCGGAAGTTTTACTTTAACTTAGGTTGTTAGCCAGCACAGTAGTCCGTTTTTTTAAGTGTGTTGCAATTAAACTGGAAGCAAGTACGTAACTTTTTTTTTAATTGAAGACTCCCGTTCTTTAAAAAGTGAAGTTACTTTAGGAAATGATAGGAGGAAAACACCTAAACTCCCCTCAATATTCCAGATAAAAACATAGTATACTTAGAGAATGATTAAACCACGAGTCTCCAGTAGCCAAATTGAAATTAATCTCCTATTTAGTCCAGGCGGAAATGATCATTATATTCTGCAAACACCTGAAAAGTAGGAAAATCAGCTTTATCTCCTGAGTAAAAAGGAGACTGGGGGGTGGGGAGGGGGGAGTAGTATTCTTTTAAACCAGTAGTTGCAAAATCCTTTAAAAATTAACCCAAAGGAAATTGAGATTAAAAAACCAGAGGAAGAAAAAGAAATAGGACCATAATAGAAATACAATCAACTTTCTGTGGTTTAATGATTTAATAATTAGCCATATCAGGGCCAAGTTCCCAGAATTCAATCTTAGGACCAAATTTCAGACAGATGGAAGGAAAAAGGGAAGTGGAAGAAGGCCTGAAGCTGGACACAATTGAACTTGCTTTCACTTACGCTGAGAAAGCTCAAGTTTTCACCCATTATCATTGAAAATATTTTTTAACAGTTTTATTAAAGCATCATTTATGTTATGGAATTACCCATTTTGTTTATACAACTCAATGATTCTCAATACATTTACAGAGTTATGCAACCATACCCACTAATTTCAGAACCTTTCCCTCATCCCTAAAGGATTCCCATTTGCAGTGACGACTCCTTCTGATCCTCAGCCCCAGCAACTAAGTTACTTTCTGTCTCAGTGCACTTATCTGTTCCAGACTTTTCATATGGAATCTTCCAGTGGGTGGTCTTGGTCTGCCTTCTTTCTCTTAGTATATTGTTTTTTTGTTTGTTTGTTTTTTAATATTTTCTGAGATGAATATTTTTTAAAAATATTTTCTGAGATGAATATATTTATTAAAGATTTTATTTATTTATTTATTTATTTTTAGAGAGAGAGGAGAAGAGAGGGAGAAAGAGCAATGTATGGTTGCCTCTCCCATGGCCCTCACTGGGGACCTGCCCTGCAACCCAGGCAGTGCCCTGACTGGGAATCGAACCGGGACCTTTTGGTTCCCAGCCCGCGCTCAATCCACTGAGCTACACCAGCCAGGCTTAGTATATTGTTTTTGAGGTTTATCCACGTCGTAGCGTGCATCAGCGTTTCACTCGTTGTCACTGAGTAGTACTCGGTTGTATATTTGTGTATCTACTCACCAGTTGGTGGGCATTTAGACTGTTTCAAGTTTTTGACTATTATGAAGAATGATGCTGTGAACATTTGTAAACATTTTTCATTTCATTTCTCCTGAGTAGATTCCTAGGAATGAAATGTTCAGTGATATGGTAAATTTATATTTAACTTTTAAAAATACTATCAAACGTTTTCCCCAAAGTGACTGTGCCATTTTACATTCACACTTGGAATGTTTGAAGGTTCATCATTACAATTCGATTTATGTTTTATGTTTTCCTATTAAAATGGAAACTGAGAGAACCTCTACTGTCATTCTATTTTATACACTCCTCCACCCCCATTTTTCTATATGGAGAGATTATCACCCAGAACCAAGGAATATCTATTACTGTAAACTCTTCACCTGACTTCTAGACACCTGAAGTGATGGTCATTGAACAGCCACTGTGGTGTCAGAGGGCTTTACCTAATGACAGGATAATGCACCTTATGACAAAATGGTGTGGCAGGCAGCCTAAGATGACCCCATATGACCCTGTTCTGGTGTTCAGATCCTGTGAAATATCCTCTACTTGAATATGAGCTGGACCTAGTGGCTTCTTTCTAACAAAAAGAAAAAAGTAGGGGTTCTCACTTCCAAGATTAGGTTACAATATACCATGACTTTCTTTTGGGACTGCCCTCTGTCACTCACTTGCTTTGAAGAAAGACAGCTGCTGTGTTAGAGCTGCCCTCCGGAGAGGCCTCCCCAGCGTAGAACTGACACCTGCACCCACGGCAGTGAGCCCTGTCAGCTGCCTACAGCCCTGCGAGTAAGATTGGAAGCAGATCATGCCCGATCAGTCCTTGATATGACCTCCGCCCTGGTCAGTGCACCTTAACTAGGCTCTGTTTGAGACCTTGAATAAGAGATGCTCAGCTACACCACACCAGATTCCTAACTCTTTTGTTGTTTCAGTTAACAGATTTGGGGGTAATTTGTATGCAGCAAAAGATAACTAACATTGACAACCAAAAAAAAGTGATTTCCTGTGATTTCCATGTGCATTCAGAATTCTTTAAAGACAAATGCTGAAGTCAGGGACTGATATTGTATCCAATAAACGTTAAATTTTTTAGTATCCCCCCACCCCAAATGATTTTGGGGGCACACATTTAAACAAAACCTAGTATCATCAGAGAGTTGTCCTCTTCGCAGGCAATGAGGGTTGCCTCGTCATAAACGAGTTCTGATATTAAGTATTGCTACAATTTTACCTTCTAAAAGAGTGGTGGCCCTTTCAACCACTATTTCAGAAATGAAAAATAGCATCAAGTGAGAAACCAGGTAAAGACTTTCAAACTTGGGAATCTAGTCCCGGGATTCTGCGCTTGCTTTCCGATGCTCCGTGCCCCTTCAGCAAAGCACGTGGCACTCTAATTTTCATTACTTCAATGACTAATCAAGTCTGGGGATTTAGAGATGAAAAACTGATGTCGCCGTGCAAAGCAGAAATGCAGACGATGATTTGCTAGCACTTAGTACAGCAGCACACATCCGGTGATCCAGGATTCCCAGCGATTCATTTATCTGCAATCATTTCTCTTCAGCTCTCTTCGGTTGATCATGTTTAATGTATGATGCCACATTATTCACTCAATACTCTTGATTTCGCTTTCAAAAGCATGAAAATTAATTCAAATCAAAACTCACACGTACTCCCCTCCCCCCCCTCCAAATCCATCCTCTTGAAGTTTTTGCAAAGACCAATCTTCATTTTAAAAAGACAGAGAGAGAGAGAGAGAGAGCACAGATGTAATTTCAAAAATAGGACCATGGCTAATTAAACCAGTGTTTTTTTCTAACCATGGTTACTCAGAATTCTTAGAGGCTAATCTATTTGTAGACACTCCAGGAATCCCGAAAGACTAAAAGCAGTTAAAAAGGGGGTGGGGGAGGACTGCCAAAAGGCATTATTTATACACCTTGTATGCAAAGTAACAACTTTCACATAGTTTGAAAAAAAAAAAAAAACCCTAGGGTGTGTGGAAAAATAGTAGGGAACACAGCAACATTATTTGGAAAAGCTTTTAAATGAGCCCTTTCCTCCCCACAAGCACACTTCTGGTTGTTAAGTTGCTCATTTTGTTTTACCTTGTGGGACAGAATAACGATGCGGTGACATTATTCACAAGGCAAAAGCTGGATGCCAGCTGAAACAGACACAGAAGAAAGAATTCTTTATTTTTCATTGGAAATGCTTCTGCTATACAGAGCCAGAAATTTAAAGAAACTCAGCCTTTTTATTCTTCCTCTTTCTCCCTTTTTGTTTTTGGATACCCCCTTTCTGGGGTGAATTTTGTGGGCAGCCTGTTTTTTCAGGGGCCATGGATTTCAGAGGTGATGGAGGTGAAGCACGCACCATGTGGAAAATGCAGGAGGGGTGTAAAATGGATGTATGCAGTGCCAGTGACAGCTGACCTGGCCATTAGCACAGGGCCTTGTTAAGTTTGCTACAGGATACCCGGAGCCCCTCAATGGAACCCCAGAGAGATCAGACTATGGTTAATACTGACATTACTGGCCCATGATCTTAGAAGAGGGACCAGAGTCTTGTTCCAGAGTAGAATCAGATATGGGCTTAACAATCCTCCCTGTCTCGCTCAAGCCCCACTTATTATCGAAACTATTTATTTTCCATAAGGTAAGCCTTAGGGCTCAGGAATGATAATAATTGCAGACCTTCCTATAGCATTTACTATGTACCAGCTCTGTTCTAAGTGCTTTCTACACAATAACTCACTCACAGAATCCTCACAGTGAGCCACTGATACTCACTGGGAGGGGAGGATTTTGCCCCGCCCTCAGAGGGCATTTGGCAGTGTCTAGAGACACCTATTGCCTGTCACAGTTGAAGGGGAAAGACTACTGGCATCTAGAGGGTGGAGGCCAGGGATGCTGCTAAACACCCACAATGCACAGCACAGCCCCGCCCTTCGAACAGAGGACTGTCCAGCCCTTAGTATTAGTAGTGCAGAGGTTGGCTGAGAAACCCTGAAATAGCTGGGATTATTATTCTCATCTGACTGATGGGGGGACTGAGGCACAGAGAGGTTCAGTCACTTTGCTTCAGGTGGCACTCACTAAATGGTGGAGCTGGGATCTGAACCTGGGCGGCCTGTCTCTAGTCTGTGGGCTCTAAGCCACTTTGCCATATGAGACAGTGAAGGCCTGAGGGGGCCCTCTGGGAAAAATAAACATCTCTCCTTGGTTTCATCAAATGCAAGCTTCTAGTGAGCTGGCACCCCCAATGACTACCTGTTTCTTGATGAGCTTTCTCTTATAAAAGTCACCATCTGCAGGGGACAAGCTAGCAGCCCCTATCAAAACTGAAATAGCACCTTCCCAACAAGGGTGAAAAGCTGAATGTACGAGGATAATCACTGCAGTGCTGTTTGGAGCACAGAAGAGAAACTGCATCCACGGAGGATGGTTAAGTGCCCTGCAGGGTGTCCCAAAGGTGATGGAATATGGAATGTCCTCAGCTGCCCCATGAGACAGAGTAGATCTTTGCACTGACCGGAAAGGCTAAGATCTGTTGTTTACAAACAAGAAGATTCCGAAGGTAACTATGTGAAGGGATCAGTGTGTTAGTTTACTGGATTGCGGTAATCATTTCACAATGTCTACAAATATTGAATCACGTATGCTTTGAGTACGTACCATTTTATTTGTCAATTATACCTCAGTAAAGTTGGGCAGGAGAAAGACCTGTTGTTAAGCCAAAAAGCAGAAAATTTTAAAATAAAATAATAAAACAATAAGTAAAGTGTAGGATACTTTTATGGTATACACCAACTTGTGTTAAACAGAAGTATGAATGATCACATGTGTGTGTATATACATATATACATATACATATATACATATACATATACACACATATTTATTTTACTATCTGTATACGCACAGAACATTTCTCCATGGGGCACAAAAAACCTGATCCTAAGGAAAAGGAAAATTTATTAACCATATTCCTTTTGACTGTCTGAAAATTTCCTTTTGAAAATTTGTTTTACCATGTACACGTTACTTTTTCCAAAAACATAACAAAATAAAACGTTGGGGCATCCAAAGGCATAATATTTGTATAGCGCTCCATGGTTTACAAAGCGCCCTTATTTGCATTGTTTCCTTTGGCGCTCACCCTAGGGATGGCAACACCAGGGCAGAGAAGTGGCGCGAGCCACCCAAGGTCACTCCCTGCCAGCCCCGCCACGTGCTTCCCATCCTCGCTTCCCGCGGTCAGTTCAGTTCCTGTCCCTACCACTTTGTGTTGTATTCAACCGCAAGCTGCCATTCTCAAAGTCTAGGCAGTGCATGCTAGGTCACAGAAATGGAAAAGAGAAGCCTGTTGTGGGAACTTTTCACCCCTGCATCCCTTTCTGTCACATTTATATTGTTTTCTGCTGAAATGCCACACTGGCCAAATAGAGGCACTGCCGAAGCAGGTGCTTCCCTCCCGCCACCTAGACAGAGTCCACCTGCTGCTAATAGGCATTTAATGAACCTAAGCTGCTTTCATCTGATAGAGACTAACCCTCCGTTGATACATGCTTGCTTATTTGAACCTGAAATGGTATATGCTTCCTAGTCGTCCCTGCTAACTGCTGCCAGCCATGGGCCCCCATGGTGGGGCTGGCATCCAAGGCCACCCCCTAATGACCTGAGCATTCCCAGGCAGTGAGGGGACAGGTGGACAACTAGCCTTTCTGACCACATGTTTCCATCACATGTGGTCTGGGCAGAGTTTGCCTTCAGCCCTGGGTAAAGCTTACCTCTCCTCCCGTTAATGTGGCCTCGGAGGCCTTCGGGAAAGTGTCCGTCTAGTCCATCAGAAGACCCTGGAGCTAAGCAACCATGAGGGGCCTTCTGGGGAGCTACTGCCAGTCACTAGCCTTCTGTAGGTTTAGAGGAGGTCGGGGCAGGGGCTCTGCAGCCATTGGTTCCACTCTCCTCTGCTCGGGGCTCTCTCCCATTGCGCAGGGGGCTCGTTTCTGGCCTCAGAGGGTCAGGACGGTGCACGTCTTCGCGCAGCAATAAGCAAACGCTGGGCTTCTAGCTTCCTGACAATGACTCAGGAATCCTGACACATGAATGCTTTTTAAAGTTATAGATGCCTTTTTAAGAACATCCTGAAAGTTTGTATATCTGTTGGCATTTGCTGTGTAACAAGCCACCCCCTTCCCCGATGTGTTGGCTTACAACAAACATTATTCTGTTTCTTAAAATTCTGTGGGTCAGCTGAACAATCCTTCCACTCTGGGCCAGCTTGACTGGGGTGGAATGGTCTCTGATGGCCTGGTGACATGTGTGGCAGTCAGCTGGATGTCAGCTGGGGGTGACAGACAGCTCACTGACACATCTCTAACCGTACAGCAGACTAGCCTGGGCACGTTCACATGGTGGTGGTCACAAGGTTCCCAAGAAAAGCTAGAGAAGCCCCAGGGCACAGGTACTTTCCAGGTCTGTGCTTGCGTCACATTTTCTAATGTCACATTTAAGTCAAAGCCAGACAAACGGCCAAGCCCAGAGTTCAGGGATGGGGAAATAGACTTCAAATAGACTTCAAACTTCTCTCTCTCTCTTTTTACTTATTTTTAGAGAGAGGGAAAGGGAGGGAGAGAAACATCAATGTGTGGTTGCCTCTTGTGTGCCCCCTACCAGGGGTGAGGGGACCTGGCCTGCAACCCAGGCATGTGCCCTGACTGGGAATCGAACCAACAACCCTTTGGTTCGCAGGCCTATGCTCAATCCACTGAGCTACACCAGCCAGGGCAGACTTCAAATCTCTTGATGGAATAACCTGCAAAATCCCTTTGCACAAGCAGGGCATGTGGGGAGGAAAGAATTTGTGGCCCTTTTTTGTTACATATCATAGTGGGATGGGACATTTGAAAATCAGTTTAAAAACTCCTCCCAGCGTTCAGAAGAGAGCTGAGAAGCCTTTTAGCAGTCGGTGGCATTCAGACTTCCGTCACCCCATCAGGACTGCAAGAGCCATCCTGATGAGCACAGCACCGGGGGTCATTCCTGCAAAGCTGCTTGTGAGGGTTAATTTCATGTGTCGCCCTGCCTGGGCCATGGGACGCCCAGGTATCTCATCAAACATTGTTGCTGGATGTGTCTATAAGAGGGTTTCAAGTTAACATTTGAACCGTCAGGCTGCACAGATTGCCCTGTCCAGTGTGTGTGGGCAGATCCACTGAGGATGTGAACGGAACAAAAGGCAGGAAGGGAGCGTTCTCTCCCCCTCTGCCTGCCCACTTGATGGGACATGGGTCTTCTCCTGCCCTTAGACTGGGAATTAGGCCGTCAGCACTCCTTTTTCCCAGGCCTTTGGGCTTGAACCAGAACTTATGCCAACAGTTCTTCTGGTTTTCAGGTCTGTGGACTTAGACTAGAACTATACCTCCAACTATCCTGTGTCTCCAGCTTGCAGACAAGCAGATTGGGGAACTTGTGAGCCTCTGTAATCAATGCCATCTATATGAGGGGGGACCCTAAAACACTGGAATTTATTCTTATGTGTTTAAACTTCAGTCACCTTCAAACTACTCTCCATTTGATGCAGTATACCTATCGAGACATTTTTCCCACTGCTCAAAACAGTTTTTGAACTCAATTTTGATGCCCTTTAGTGCTTCTGACATTTTTTGTTTATTTCACCTCTTCCACACTGGCAGAATGTTTCCCTTTGAGGACTTTTTTCATCTGGGAAAACAAAAAAAAGTTGCTCAGGGTGAGAGTGAGTGAACGGGGAGGGCGGGGCATGGGGGGTCATGCCCTTTTGGTCAAAAACTGCTGACCACTCAGCTCTATGTGGGTAGGTGCGCTCCTAAATCACCCATCATGAAACGGGCAGACGCGTTGAAAGAGCCCCCCACAAAACATTCACTGAAGCCTCTCACAACAACACCAGCTGGCACACTGATAGAGATGGGTTCCTAGAACACTAACCTAGCAGGCGAAGCCTGTCCTACCAGGGGCCCGCCCTGCAGAAGATAATTCCGGTTTTTTTTTGGCTCCCCCTCATATATCTCCTATTGATTCTGTTTCTCCGGAGAACCCTGACAGATAGACTGGTTCTCCAGAAATGTGATCACATGACCTTGTGAAGGTCGTCCTCTTCGTCCTTGACCAACAATGAGAGCTGCGCCAGGTGTTCTTGAATTGCACAGGAGCTTTCGGAGGTTGTCTTGTAGGCAGATAACAAGAAAACAGGCCACGTGCCCTACTTGTGGAGACTAGATGGCCAGGCATGGGGACGGCATTTTCAGCTTTCATCCAGATTTTTGGCATGGTCTCCGACTCTGTGATTTTCAACTCTCCCTCCTCCTAGGCCCAATTAAACCCTTTGATCTCATTTTATTGGGCAATATTATTACACCACTTTACAAATACACCTTTTATTCCAGGCTGACCTTAAAATCCTCTCCTTTCCCCCATTCCTTGAAGGGCATTCATGGTTAGCAGAACACAATACTCGGTTTAAAAGGGGGAAAGGCATAGAGTAGGTGCTCAAACGTGTTCCAGGCCAGGAAGTGTCCAAGAAGTGAGGCTGGGAAGAGAGGAGGAAGAGATGAATGGGAGGAAGGCCAACGGATGCAGAGAACCTGTGAACTTTGGGCCTTCCCTACGTGGGCCAACTTGGACTCTTCTTTCCACAGCTGTGCGGACATGTCACTCACATTTTGTCATTCACCCACTTCAGTGTGTGTGTGCAATTCAGTGGTTTTTAGTACATTTATAGAGTTGTAATTTTAGAGCATTTCATCACCCCGAAAGGAAAGCCCATCCCCATTAGCAATCGCTCCCTATCACCCCCCGTATCTGCTCTCTGCCAGTCTACTTACTTCTCCTGCTCCTCCTCAGTGGTGTCGAGTACATTCACATTTTTTTTATAACCATCACCACCGTCCACCTCCAGAACTTGTTAATCATCTCACACTGAAACTCTGTCCCCATTAAACACTGACTCCCCACTCCCCCACCCCCAGCCATGGGAACCACGTCAGGGCCCCCATCCGTGTGAATCTGACTCCTCTAGGGGCCCTCGCGCTCTGTTGTCTGATTGTGTCTGGCTTCTTTCACTTAGCAGGATGTTCTCAAGGTTCATCCAAGTTGTATTGTGCGGAATTTCTGTCCTTTTTAACACTGAATAATATCCCACTGTACTGGTATGTCACACTTCAACTTAGGCTATTTTAGACTAAGCTTTGGGACTTGTTTTTTGTAGACTTACCTCTAGCGACTGAGTAATGGATTCATTCACAGTCTTCTCCATGCCCTTCCAGGTGAAAAATAAGAGCTGGGCTGAGCTTACCCTCCTGTAGCCTCCATGGCTCCGAGGGAGAGAAAGGCAAGGGGCTGCCGGGAAGGGAGAGGGTGTGACGGGATAGTGGGGCCTGTGCCTGCGTGTCTGTCTCCCTCAGGACCAGCCCTTCTGGCCCTCCCCACCTCAGGCCTACAGAGGCCCTGGGTGTCCTGCATTCAGAGCACAGACCTGTAGCAGCTGAGGTGACAGGCCATCCCACAGTGACCAAAGCCAGGCCTTGCTGGTGCCAGCTGAGCCTGTTGGGAAAGCCTCGGGGAGCCAGGAACCCAGGAGGTACATTTGTCATTTCTTAATCCCCAATTTTTTTTTACCTGTGTTTGAATAAGCTGACCTGAAGACTATACGAGGAGGACCACACTGTCGGTTGTCCTGTGTAACGCTGACACCCACATCTGCTCCCACGGTATGCCGCACCCCGACCTCCACCTTGTCGGCGTTGTTCAAATGTTGGAGCAGAATGACCAGAATCATAGAGCAGTCCTAACCGTGTTGCAAACGATTAGGGAGCACCAACTCTCAGAACCAGCGTCTGCTAGGAATTCACCCAACAAATAACAGTTGAGAGATATATATATGTATATAAATGTAAATTATATATATTATATATAAAATATATGATATATATATTTATCCTATGCCAAGCTCTTTTCTAAGTACTTTAGGTAGATTATGCCATTTAGTCTTCACAACCCACTCTTTTTATTTTTTATTGTGACAAGCTATATGTAAAATTTACAGTTTTAACCATTTTTAAGTGTACCGCTCTTTGACATGAAGTACATTCATATTTTTTGTGAACCAGCACATGTCAGTGAATTTAACCTCCTAAATGCTTTTATTTCCAACCTCAAATTGTTCGAAGGCCAATTAGAATGAATGAAGGGTAGAGGTCTAGGGATTTTTCCCCCTTGCTTTTATTTTTTTAAGGAAAAATAATCAAATGCAAGATTTTTGACCCTAGATAAATGTATAAATTTTAGGGTCATAATAAATTTTGACTCTAGATATCTATGTTGGTTTGACTTAGATAATTAGATAATTAATGGACACCTCTAAAAGCTATCTTGCCACTTGGTACCCACCAGAATGGCCACATTCAAAACGACCAGAAATGACAAGTATTGACGAGGATGTGGAGAAACTGGAGCCTTTGGACATTGCCGGTGGGAACGGAAAATAGTGTGGCTGTTTTAGAAAACGATTTGTTGGTTCCTCAGAAAGTTAAACACGGAAGCCCCAGACGACCCAGCAAGTTCATTCCTCAGTTTATACCCCCAAACACTGAAAACAGGCAATGTGTGTGCATGCCTGGCCAGCACAGCACTGTCCACAGCAGCCGAAGGGTGAAACATCCCAAATGTCCCTAATTGGGTGGATGGATACACAAAAGTGGTCTGTTGATACAATGGAATATCATTCAGCTGTAAAAAAGAATGAGGTTCTGATGTATACTGCCGGGCATGAACCTCAGAAACATTGTACTAAGTGGAAGAAGCCAGACACAAAAGGCCACATAGTATATGACTCCATGAATATGAAATGTCCAGAACAGGCAAACCCAGAGAGACAGAAGGTAGACTGACGGTTGCCAGGGCTGGGGCGGTGGGCCGGGGATGGGGGGCAGGAGGTGGGGTGGGGTGGAGAATGAGGAGTGACTGCTAATAGCTGTGAGGCTGCCTTTTGAGATGACTCAAATATTTTGGAACTGGATAGAGGTGGTGGACATACAACACGGTGACTGTACAAAATGCCACGGAATTGTTCACTTTTAAATGGTTAATTTTATGTTGTGTGGATTTCCCTTCCATCGAAAAACAAAACCTGTCTTGGCCTCACAGTAGATCCTTTAACTAACGCAGCCTTGACTTGCATTATGAAAGAGCATTTTTGCAAAGACTCAGTGATAAAAAGATTATTGTGTCTCTGCAGGAAACACAAGTTACGAAATTTCTAGGGCAGAGGGGACAAAACAGGGTTCCAAGTTGGAGAGGAATCTCCATTCATCTTCTTTTCCTTCTTCTTTTGGTCAACACACATTAGTTACTTAAACAACGCGACTTAAAATTAAGTATTAAATCCAGCTCCTCCTCCTTTGAAACACCTGCCCTGCCTATCACAGTCACTCACTCCCACGGTACTCCGGAAACACTGGCTGTTGCACCCATTCTTTCCTTTCTCCCCAAATACCCATTTTGTTCAGGTGTCTCACTTTCCCGCTACAGCCTCGGGCCTCCAGGAAGCTGAGCGTGGCCCCAGAAGTGACCAATCGTAGGATCATCCGTCTCCCTGACCAGGGACTAGGGCAGGAATGGCCATGTGACTCACATGTCATGAATGAAGTGTTAGGGGGAAGTGTGGCTGGCGGCGTGGTGCTTTAAAAAACAGGCCCACAAATTCTCTGACATGCCTCTTTATGACGTGGGGCCTAATTCTAGTCCCGTCGTGACTGGGCTGGACTTAGGGACCGGCTTCAAACAAACTGAACGCCTCAGAAGTGATGGTGTGGCCCCTTCCAGCTGAGGTCATTAAAAGTCTGTGCCTTCCCCCTCATGCTGGCGTGCTTGCTCTTCCTTGGGTGGCCAGGTCACGAGGACACTCCGGCAACTTGCACCCTGTAGCCGTGGCATGCATGTACAGTACATCCCCACATCTTTCCTCTTCTGAGCTCTGGACTCCTCCTGCCCCCACCTGCTGTTCATTTCTGTGCAGACGTCCTGCAGCACCTTCAGACCCATGTGCCCACCATTACGGCTGTGATCCTGCCTCCTCCTGGCCAGCATCCCTTCCCTCCCAAGTGAAGACTGCCCGGGTTCAACGCCAGGCCTACTCTTGGCTAGCCAAGTGACCCTGGGCAAGTTGTTTCACTTTTCCGAGCCTCAGTTTCCTTGTCTATGAAATGGAGATGATTATAGCACCTACCTTCTAGGGTTGACTGAGAATGTTGTTCCCCAGGGTTGGTGTGGCTCAGTAGTTGAGCACCAGCCTGCGAACCAAAGGGTCACTGGTTCGATTCCTAGTCAGGGCACATGCCTGTGTTGTGAGCCAGGTCCCCAGTAGGGGGCACGCAAGAGGCAACCACACACTGATGTTTCTCTCCCTCTCTTTCTCTCTCCCTTCTCCTCTCTAAAAAATAAAATAAATCTTTAAAAAAAAAAAAAAAAAGAATGTCCCCCCAATCCTTGCCAAGGGCTCAGTGCAAGAGTTGCCAGGTGGCTTATGCCTTTGTACCAGAGAAGTGAAGCAGGATGGGGAAGGAAAAGAGGCCCCTGCCGTGAGCCTTGAGTCAGCATCTCATTGATTAAAGCCTAAAAGCACTCTGTTCCTCCCCTTCTGGCGCGCTCTGCCTCAGCTCTCAGGAGCACCTTGCCCGTGGCCGAGCACACTGGTCACCCCAGGCCAGGCCCTTCCCACATACCACCCTGCTACCCTCCCCACCCAACCCCATCCTGCAGTGCTCCCTGATCCAGCCTTTGGACAACTTGGAAACGACTTCCCATCCGTCTCCACCTCTCCACCCGCACTGGCCTAATACCGAGCCATCATCGTTCCGAGCTTCTAAAATCCTCACTGGGCTTCAGCCTCTGGTCCCGCCCCTTCCCGCCGTGCTTTCCACGACCGTGCCAGACTTCCCTCTCCTGGACACCCGTCTAATCAGGCTGCCTGTCCCAGTCCCTCATTTCCCTGTCCTGCGGGAGAGGAAGTCCCCACTTCTTTGCTGGGTAGACAAGGTCTTCCTAACCTGGCCCTTCTCCCATTGTCCACCCAGCCCGTATTAGTTTCCTTTTGCAGCTGTAACAAATCGCCATGAACTCAGTGGGTTAAAAAGGCACAGACGTATTATCTTACGGTTCTGAAAGTCAGAAGTCCATGATGGGCCTTACGGGGCAAAATTCAGGGGGCCAGCCTGGCTGGTTGCTTCCTTCTGGGGGCTCCAGGGGAGACCCTCGTCCTTCCCTTCTTCTTCTGGGCACAGTTAACATTCCTCGGCTGCAGCCCCGAGTCCCAGCACCCTTTCCCGTTCTGCTTCCGTGTTCACAGCACCTCCTACTGACGCTGCTCTCCTGACGCTCGTGATTGCTGCTTGGGCCCACCTGGGTGACCCAGGCCACCCTCCTCATCTTAGGTTCATTGACCTAATTCCTTCTGCAGCGTCCCTGCTGCCATATAAGGGAACATGCACAGGTTGGGGGGATTAACATGCAGCCATGTTTGAGGGCCCACTGCCCTACCCAAATGTGTGACACCCCACTTTAGCCAGCTGGGAATCCCCTGACCCTCTTGGGGTCCACCAGGCACTTCCTCCCCTCTGTTCCTTTGCTTCTGCTGTTTCCTCTGCTAAGGGACCCTGGCCCACCCCTTTCCACTGCCAGTCTCCCTACTTTAACTTCGAGGCTCAGTGCGAAAGGCACATCTCTTTTGCGGCCCCCCCTTAACCCCACAGCTGGGCAGAGTGAAGGGCACAGCCCCAGGGCACGGCCCCAGAGCACGGCATGTTACAGGGTTGGGCCAAAGTGGCCGGTTTCCACTTCTGATCATGTGTCCGCTCGGGAAGTCTTCAGGAACAGGGACTTTTTCCTCGATCGTGCTTACTGCCCCAGCTCCTAACACGTAGCTCCTGGCACTAAATAGGGTGCAAAAGGTATTTACTGAATCCAGTGAAATCCACTGAGAGTTTCTACAGCCCCAGTTGGTGGTGGGATGGTTTTATCGTGGATGACGGTTGTTTCCTCTGCCTGGCTCTGCATTCCTGACCACCCCCCAACCCGCCCCTTGCTTGCCTATCAGCTCCCTTCCTCCCATTGGGGAGCTCCCGCTCCCTGACCCAGCTGCTTGTGGACACAGTTGTCCTGAAGTCCACAGCACTCTGGCACATGGCAGCAGAGAGACTCAAGTCCCCAGATTTTACATGGAAGCTAGAGTGAGGAGGGACAAGCGTGCTCCAGCTGGTGTCAGGAGCACCTGCAGCCGTGCGGGGCTCTGCTGCTCCCCACAGAGGAAGTCAACCCAGAGGGATAACTGAGCTTGGGGTGATTAGTGAGCTCTGCCCATGGGGGACAGTAGTCCCCAAGGCCAGCTCCAGCTGGGACCTCTCTAGATGAGAGCTAAGCAATGCCCCACTTTGCGGATATCATTTAGGGTTGGATTTCTGACTGAATGAATCTTGACTAATGCAAGCTCTAATGTTGTGAGAACATACAGGGTCTAATGCTCTGCACTGCAGAAAGACCCAGCAATGACCACTTCCCAATGCCCTGATCTGTCTCCTCCTTTCACCTCTCCTGCCCTTCTTTTGATGGAGCTAGAGACGCTGTCGATTAGGAATGCTTCAGTCTGTTTAAGTGACAGAATACCCTCCCAGCAGGAATTAACTGATCAAGGTTTATTCATTGCATGTATTAGCTGTCTGGAGGTAAGCGATTCCAAGGACCCAGGTTGCTTCTCTCTTCCTGCTCTGCCATCCTCAGCTGGTCAGCAACACTGTGCCGCTGGGCCACAAAATGGCTGCTGGGACACCGAGCACCATGTCCTCACATAGGCATTCTGAGAAGGCAGGCAGGCGGCAGCAGCAAAAAAATACTCTCTCATTTTCACCGTTTTTTTCCCCCCAGGGAATTAAATCTTTTCCAGAACTTCCAGCAGCCTTCTCTTTCCATCTCACTGGCCAAAACCGAGTCCAATGACTCTCCCTGACCAATCTGTCGCATAGGGGAATAGGGTTGAGATGATTGGCTACGACTAATCATGATTCTTCTCTTTGATAAGAATGTAGCACAAGTGTCCAGTGTGTTCTGCGGTGGTGAGGCCCTTCGCCTGTCCATCCTGGGAGGTGAAGTGTGGTTGGCCTCATGGAACATCTTGCGAGTGCTTCCGGACCAGGGCTTTGGTAAGGTTGCTGAGCTGCTCATGTAACCAATACAGAACTTGACCTTCCTCCATTCTTACTTCGCGAGATCATCACTTCCCTCCTTTTGGGAGCCACGGTGAGTTGGAATTCTGCTACTTAAAGCTGCAGACACCTCACAGATCCGTTCCTCCACCTGACACAGAATTTGCTCATGGCGGTGCTCTCCAGACCTGCCTTAGCATTCCAGAGACAGAGGCCACAGGGCAGGCCAGCAGCTCTGTCCTTCTGGGTGCATCCCAAATGCCCACGTGTCCCTAAGTCATTCCTGGCATGCTCAGTCATCCCCGCCTTGTCCCCTTCTGAATCCCTTTGGCATTTTGTGCATTCTCCTCATTGGCCTTCCCGGTGCATCCCAGGTGTTTAGGAAAGCCCTGCACATCCCAGGGGCTGTGCCGGGGGCCAGCACCATCCAGGTCACGCTGCCCCTTTCCTGCCTTCAGTTGTGCAAAGTCTGCTGGGTTTTACTCCCCTGCTGGATCTCTGCTCGCTGGGGGAAGCCTGCAGCAGATCTTCCCTCACCGCCCTCGGAGGAGCCAACCCCGGAGACACCTTGATCTCAGCCCCTGGCTTCCAGACTGTGAGACAGTCATTTTCTGTTGTTTACTTCATTCAGTGTGTGGCCTTAGCAAAGCAACATACCATGCAAGTCTCAAGGTAGCTGGAAGAAATAAAGGAGAAGGAGAGGGATATGAGATAAAATTAAAAAGGCAGGTCAGGCCCTGGCCGGGTGGCTTGGTTGGCTGCAGCATCATCCGGATATGTCAAGGTCGTGGAGCTGTGGGTTCAATCCCTGGTCAGGGCACATACGGGAAGCAACCAATGAATGCACAAATAAGTGGAACAACAACAAATTGACGTTTTCCCCCTGCCCCTATCTCTCAAATTAAAAAAAAAAAAAAAAAAAAAAAAAAAAAAAAAAAAAAAAAAAAAAAAAAAAAAAGCCAGATCATGGCCAGCCAAATCAGTGTGAGTGTGTGAGATGAGATTAGAAAGGCAGGTCAGGGCTAGATCAGAGAAGACCTTACAGGCTTAGGATTTCATTCTGAGATCCAGGAAAACCATTAACAGGCTTTGTAACTGTCTTAAGCAGAGTTTAAAGTCTGGTTGAAGGCACGAATAGGGAAAAGAGTCACTGTCAGAGGGAACAGAAGCAAAGACTGGTGTGTTAGTTTCCCAGAATAACTAAGTGCCACAAGCTAGAGGGCTTAGAACCACCAAAGCTGATTCCCTCATAGCTCTCAGTTCTCGAGTCCAGAGTCCGAATCAGCTTTTTGGTTTTGTTTTGCACACAATAGACCATGGAGGCATTCTCTGACAAGCCTACTTAAAAATAGCCTTGCTCTCCTGTCCCTTTTTACACCATGTCATTTTTCTTTCTAGCACTTACCATTATCTGAAGTTTGTTTGTATTTAGGAAGGTAATAATTGGGACTGTTACAGTTGCTGCTATATCCCCAGAATCTAGACAGTGTCTGGCACTTAGTAGGTCTTTAAGTAATCCCTGAAAGAAAAAAGTAAACTATATAAAAACAATTATGCATGGAAAAGGCCAAAAGAAACACACTACGGTGCTAATAATTTCTTCTGTTGAGATAAGGGTGCTTTTAATTTTCCTCTATTTTTGCTTTAAAATCAAAACAGCCACCCTGGCTGGTGTGGCTCAGTGGATTGAGCACTGGCCTATGGAGTGAAGGTTGCCAGTTCGATTCCCAGTCAGGGCACATGCCCTGGTTGCGGGCGTGTGAGAGGCAACCGATCGCTCTTTCTCTTGCACTTCATGTTTCTCTCCCTCTCTCCCTCCTTTCCCCTCTCTCTAAAAATAAATAAAATAAAATCTTTAATAAAAAATAAAATGAAATATCCTACTTTTGGAGGGAGATGGCCATGTTCTCCTTGATTCGGGTGGTGATCACACAACTGTATACAAGTGTCAAATCTCTTCTAGCTGAATGTTTAAGAGCTGCATTCTATTATATGGTAATTATATCTCAAAAATAAAAAAAACCACAAATAATGTACTTGTGTATTTTAAAAGATAACATTCTAGATGAAAAGCAAAGACCTACAACCTAGAGTAGTCTACCCAGCAAAGCTATCATTTAGCATGGAAGGGCAGATAAAGTGCTTCCCAAAAAAGATAAAGCTAAAGGATTCATTATCACCAAGCCATTATTAAATGAAATGTTAAAGGGACTATTTAAGAAAAAGATGATCAAAACTATGAACATTAAAATGGCAATAAATTCACAACTATCAACAACTGAATCTAAAAAACTAACTAAGCAAACAAGCAGAACAGAAACAGAATCACAGATATGGAGATCATTTGGATGGTAGCCAGTTGGGAGGGGGAAGGAGGAGAATGGGGAAAAGGTGAAGAGTTTAAGAAATACAAATAGGTAGTTACAGAATAGGCAGGGTGATGTTCAGAACAGTATAGGAGATGGAGTAGCCAAAGAACTTATCTACACAACCCATGGACATGAGCCAAGACAGGGATGGGGTGGGGGGGGCAGGGAGAGATACTGTGGAAGGGAATGGGAATGGGAGGTACTGGGTGGAGGGGGGCAAAAGGGGAAAAATTGGGACAACTGAAATAGCATAAACGATAAAATATATCCAAAAAATAAACGATAATGTTCTTGCTGTTGTTTTATAGCATTTAGAATATATCATTGTAAATAGAATAAGTGGAAATAAGAATTACATAACACAAAATAGGTCTTCGATCTGTATTATAAATTAAGTTCGACGTGTTAAAATGTTTTGTTTTTTTTTCAAAGGAGCTGCTCTTGGGAGACATTTGCATGCAGCACACACACCAGTTTAGACCTGCCAAATTAGCACTGCTTTATAATATCCACCAGTAGTTTATAAAAATGTTCTAGGCTTTCTCTCTCCCGTTTTTCTGTAATAAATCGAAGCCACAAATTAAGCTGATCCCACCAGAATCTAAAATTTCCTGTTAGCCTGTCTGACTGTGCCTCTGGGGGTGGTAACTGAGCCGACACTCTCAGAGAAAGAGCTCCTTCGAGTTGAGGCAGTTTTGTTCCCGAAGCCAACTTTTCCAGCTAGGGAAGCACCTGGGTTTCCACGAAGCCCTACAGAAAAGAACTGAGACGTCAGCTTAAATGGTTGGTGTGGACTAGGCCCCAAGCCTTCCAGGGTGAAGGGGCCACGACAGGCATCCACAGGCGTCCATCTCAGCGATTCCGCAAAGCCAGCCCTTGGGTCCATGTGTTGGGGCCGGGGGAGCCGCTGGCATTTCCCCCTCCTTTGTCTTCAGCGCTGGCCCCGGTCCCAGTGACGTGGGAGAGAGGACCATGAGAAGTTGCAAAGTGAGTGCCATGAACACGGTGTGTACACAGGACTGGTTCATTTCCTTACACGAAAGTGGTCTTAACTCAGTACTCTGCCAACAGTTCGAGGAGCAGAGTGGTGAGGCGCCCTGATTTGGGGGTCAGACAATGCTGAGGCTGTGCACTACCCTATTACACATTACTGTGACCCCAAGTCAATGCTGGTGGGGTCCTGAGCTGTCTTTGCTGAGCACTGGCTTCCTGCTTTGCGACATGGCGTAACTACCTACCTGACAGGCTGGCGTGGAGGACTGAGTGAAGCAGTACACGGCAAGTACTCAGCACAGTCACTGTAGTTTGGTAAGCAGTTCGAAATTCAAGAAGTGAATTTCTTCCTGAGTCATATAGGTCAAGACAGGACAGGCCTTGTTTCCGCCTCCAATTCTCAGCAAGTGCAAGGTGCTTGCCTCTATCAGCTTTGGGTCCTACCAAATAAAACAAGGATTTTGGCGATTTTGGGTCCACCCCTCTGGATTGCCTACCTGGGGTAACCAGCCCTGGGAAAAAGGTCTCTCATAGGTATGTTCTTCCAGGTTTTTCCTAGTCCGCTTGGGTACAGACAAGTGACCAGTAATTCAATCGGTGTTCTTCGGCATCAGTTACCTGTCTTCCCACAGGCATGTTATCTCAGAAGACGGCAAGAGCACTGGTTTTAGGAGTTCACCAAAAAGGCAGCTCTCTCCTTCCTGAGGGCTAACCAAGAAGATGGTAGGGCTTGGGGTGGGTTATCTTTTTTGAGATTATTCTGGTTCTGAGAAGCAGAAACATTTACGACAGTGAGGGGCAGAGGGGCCGCAGGGAGAAGAGAATGGAGCATAGGGAGAAAAGAACAGGAGAGAGCTTTAGAGTTACTCTGGCTCGGGAGAGCCAGGAATCTCGCCAAAGAGAAAGTGCAGTATTGGCAGCAACTGAAAGATCCTGTGTGGACTTTTAGGAAAGATTTTGGGCCACAGCACGAGGCCTCCTCCATCGGGGCCAGGACAGTTCTGGCAGCAGCCCCCAGCCCCGGCGTGTTCCCACATAATTGAAGTCGAATGTGCTGGGGGGAGGGAGGGTGGCCGGAGGAGGCCTCTGGGTTCTTCCTGGCTGCAGAATCTCAACATTCTGCAGTTGGCCCCGTTTGGGATCAAAGCCAGTTAGTGCTGATTTTCCACAGCATGGAAACAAATGCAGTGAAGCTGTTTTCCCGAGGCATGCATTTTGAAAAGAGGATTTTAATTTTTTCCCCCCAAGGACAGGTGGAGTGGGGAAGCAGGGGAGCTGTGTGACGTGGCCCTTCCATTGCTGTCCCTTTTGCAAACCCTTTCCGGCTCATAGTTTCCACGTAAGCATAAACTAATCAGAGCGTGTGAGTGGGCAAAGCTATGATGAAAGCTAAGTCTTTCACAAAAGATAATTCCTGGAAAAGGCTGCCGCAGGACCCTCTGGCTATGTGTGATAAATCACAATTTGCTTGCTTTCCGCTGGAAGGTTTCCAAGACAGCGCCTCTCCTTATTCCTAAAATTTTCCACTTAACTCTTCTTCTTCACTTCCAGGTTTTTTCTCTGTGATCTGTTCTTCTGCCAAGAAATTAGTTTGTGTTTCTTCTTTTCAGTTAGCACCCAGAGTCTTGGGGTGCTAACATTATGCTAATGATGTAAAGTGATACAGGCAAGTTTCTCAAGTGGAGGAAACACCTCATTCTTTTAACGGCACTTGACTTCTCCCAGTCCTCTGGGGAAGGTCTGACCGTTTGGCCCACTGGGCCACAACCAAGGAATTGTGCCTTGACAATCAGGACTCGCTATAGCTGCAGGGGTCTCGGTGGGCTCTTTCTTTTTTTAATAAATATTTTTATTTTTTAATTGGATTTTTAAAACTCCTCATCTGAGGATACAATTATTGGTTTTAGACAGAGGGGAAAGGAGGGGGAGAGAGAGGGAGAGAAACATAGATGTGAGATAGAAACATGGATCGGTTGCCTCTCATACACACCCAACCAGGGACTGAACCCACAACCTAGGCATGTACCCTGACCAGGAATCAAACCTGCAACCTTTTGATTTATGGGACTATGCTCCCAACAACTGGGCCACTCTAGCCGGGGGTGGCTCATCCTTTATATTTATTTATTTTTTCTATTTTAGGTATTTTTAGAGAGAGGGAGAGAAACATCAATCAGTTGCCTCTTGTGTGGCGCCCCCAACCGGGGACCTGGCCCACAGCCCAGACATGCACTCTGAAGAATCAAACCAGCGACCTTTTGGTTTGCAGGAAAACTCCCAGTCCACTAAGCCACACCAGTCATGGCTGCCTCTTGCTTTTTTTTTTTTTTTTTAAAGATTTTATTTATTTATTTTTAGAGAGAGGAGAAGGGAGGGAGAAAGAGCAATGTATGGTTGCCTCTCACATGGCCCTCACTGGGGACCTGGCCTGCAACCCAGGCATGTGCCCTGACTGGGAATCGAACTGGGACCTTTTGGTTCCCAGCCCGCGCTCAATCCACTGAGCTACACCAGCTGGGCTGCCTCTTGCTTTTTAAATAAGAAAAAGTACACGATTTGCTCTGAGACCTGCTGCTTCTTCCAGCCAAAGATGACAAAAGACATGGAGGCCAAGTCAGAACTGTTTCTCCTATTCAATATTTATGCCCAGTGCTATGGGTTTGTCTTTTGAACAGAATGGCACCATCAGTCACAGGCTAGGGTAGATTTATCCTGGGTATTGCAAACTTTCATGTTCCAAGACCTTGCAGGTGATTTCACTCTTTGATTGACTTCACCCCCTAGACAGACCTCTCTGCATTTATTTTGAGGCTGAATCTGAAAGGACTCTCAGGTCTGGGGATTTAGAACATGATCTGAAAAGAAGCGAAGCGGCTTTAGTTCACTTGGCGTGCTTGGTAATTAGCCTTGGAGTAGCGAATGTTATCTGCACCAGCACAGCCCTGTGCCAAGTCCCAAACTGCATTTTCCAGATCGTTCCAGTGAGAAGTCTCTGACCCGAAGCAATTCGACATTAGGCCCCGAAGACCACAATCATCTTGTAAAGAACAACAGATTGTTCATCTCTTCCTGGCCCTCTTCAAAGCAGCAAGAATGCAAAATCCCCTTCCATGCTCTCCTAAGCGTCCAGAATTATAGCGAGGGACTGTTCCAAAAGTGTACTAGCTAAAATGATTCTGAAATACTTTTGGCTTCTGGAAATACAATTTTCAAAATTAATGTTTGATAGAACCCATTATCGAAAAGAGTGAGCATTCCCAGGTGGGCGTGTGGGTTTCAGGGATGCAAGGTAAGGCTTCCCATTAACTTTAACAAAAGAAAAGAGAATGTAAAGGAATAGATTATAACGGTAATCAGGAGAAATAGGCCACAACCTCTCCCTACCCCCCATAAAGAGTAAAAAAATAAAAGCAGCCTTATATAACTTCCCTGAAGTCCCCTAATGCACAAATCCAAAGAATGTCTTTTCATCTGCTCCAAGCTGACCGCAGTGCAGCGTTTGGGGAGGAAAATCAACTTCACAGGACGCACTTGGCTTTGACTCTGAGGTAAAACTCTGGGTTCCTGAGGGGAAAAGCTTTTCTATTACACTTCACTCGTCCCTGTCATTTAAAAATTTACCTTTAAAAGCTCCATCTATTGGTGAGGTCACTATGTAGATACCCTAGGACTCCCATTTCAGAAATTTTTGCAGGCAAGAATGAAGTCTGGCTGGTAGTGGAGGCATGCCAGGGAATACTTTACTGGGTGGCCTCCTGAACTCGCCAAAGGTGATGTCTTTGTGTGGTTTGGTCGTCTCTCGGCACCATTAAGGAGCAGGAGTCAGGGCTTGAGACTCCTGAAAAATTTCCCTCCTGCTGCCCAGAAAGAACGACCACAGCAGAAACACCACAACAGTTAACTCAGTTTTATCCAGGAGAAGACGAAGTAGCTTTCCTCAAATGTTGTGACTTTCTGTTTTTAGATGAGCCTGGGGACTGCATCCCACGAGTCAGAATTTGTTGCCAGCCCAAGCAATGCGGCACTGGGCACAGCAGCCAAATCTTCAGGGTAGTAGTTGTAGTTTGTGGATTCCGACTGCACTAGGAAAGGGGTTTCCAAGTGATGACAGAAGGTGGTTCATTCGTGATCTCACAAGTTCCTACACTCAGCTGGCGGGCTATTGAGAGTTTCTCAGCCCTTTTGAGGAGGACAGTTTCACCATGTCAGCAAGGCGGTGGTGGTTCCTTCAACATTTTTTCTTACTCAGTGTATCCTAACAAGTCACATTTGTGACAGTTTCCAAAAATAAATCTCAGCATGGTGACAGGTCTGGAAAAGTCTTAGGTATATAAATTCATTGCTTTTTAGTACAAGAGTTGTGCCTGGGTCTTCTCCTACCCCAAGCCTCCAAATTAAAATAATTTTTCCTCATCTGTATCTGTTCAGGTTCTTATTATTAATTAGGGAAGTTGGACCAAAGGGGCAGAAAGATGAAACTAATCTAGCTGCTCACCACAATGTTGCAAGGCTGAAATCAAGGCCACTGACATTTCTTCAGATTATTTAGATACAAATTCCCAAGCAAATGTCAATCAGAGAGACACAAATTTCACATGCAGAAGAGTCATTTCAAAGTTTGGTTAACTTTAATGCAATTTCACTGTTCAAGGTAGTACGGATATGTTAAGTGGTTCATTTCCATCCTGGAAAAAAAAACACTAACAGCTTCTATCTTATATAATTTTGTCAAATTCAAACATAACCCTTTAACTGGTTTTTAAAAAACATTTTCTTTACATATCTTAAGATTTTTATTTTCTGCAACGTTTTCTAGAAACCTTTGTAGTTTGGAAACATTTGCCTATTTGCTCAGTCCTCTGGGTACAGCCTTTGAGAACACTTATCCCACCTGCACAGAAAAGCTGCGTTCTCCAGGCTGGTGGTAGAGCCGCTCGGCGGAGGTGATCACAGAGAAATGAGGAGGCAGCAGGCTTTGCGAACTACTTCTAATTCTCTTCATTAGTATGCTCTGATCCACCCCAGCTTCTGCAAGGTCAGACATGCAAGACAAGTACTTGGCCAAAAAAGCAGGATTCTAACTAGTGTAAAAATAGATTTTAAATAAAATAGAATCTTTATAGGAAAGAGAATTAGGTTATGCTTTACATTCCCACTCTTGTTCTAAGATATCTGTGGTATCTGGTAAGTCCGAGGGGGACTTATAGTTGGTCTGCCCTAAGTAAAACTTGACTGTGTCTAAGTACATTCATTTTGCACAGTTACAGGTAAGGTCCTTTGGGAAATGCTGTGCAGCACATCCCACAACAATGGGTGGTGATTAGCGATATGGTTGGTGTGCTAACAAGTAACTTGCAAGACATTTATGTCAAAGGGGATGAGGCCTAACCATAGGCTAAAAAATTCTGAAATGTGGTAATTTGAGTTTTGGCTAATTATAAAGCAGAAAACAAACTCATCATTTAGCAGTTTGTCTTGTTAACCTATTCAGCTTACCTCTTTTGGAAGCTAAGTTCCAATGGCTCTTACTTTACTTTTGCTCATTATGGCATATTATGAATTATTTGACATCTATGTTTCTAGAGAAAGTACACAGCCCCTCTTGTTGGCCCACAAGCATTACATGACTGTTTTAAAGGGGGTTCTGTTAAAATTCTTATTTTCGGATTTAGAAACAGCCTTTGGTTATAGCTTGAAAGCATAATTGAAAATCTGCCCAAGCTCCCTCTAGCCGCAACCTGAAAATGCAGCTCAATCTTTTGTAAACATTCAAAAAATACTGATCCCAGCAAAATACACAATCGGCTAGTCTGAGGCCTCACTACATTTTCACATGGATGATAAATCTGCCTGCTCATGCTTGCTAGATGCTAGGAAGTTCACTCTGAGATTTGAGCCTTGGAGTCACCCTTAAGCCTCCTCCTCATTTGAGGTTCATAGGGAGGTGTAGAGTCATCAAAAATAAACAAAATGGAAACACCACCATTTTTCCTACACCGGGTCTACTCAGTCTGCCCTGGGTTGTTTGTTTTTCCTGGCTAGCCCCAGAGCAAGAAGATATGGCTGCTGGAGACAAGCCAGTGCCTGCTTTATAGGCCCAGCCTCTTTTCATATAACATTCAACCAGTCCTTCAATTCCCCAGAGGCAGGGAGGGATGACAATGATATGAGACTAATGCTTGGGAATTTTCATAAATCCTCAGTAGCCAGTGTGAACCTCTCTCTAAGGCAGCTGCAATGACCTCAGGGAGGTTTGATGCTTCAGAAATAGGTAATGTTATCTACTGACCCCAGAACTGAATGTAAAAAACACCAACTCAATAAATACAACAGAAAAATGCACAACAAATCTGGGTCATCTATCAAGTAGGAAGGCAAAATGGTCATCAGAATGTCTGAGGTTAGTGAACCAAGGTTGGAAAAAGCAGCCACCTTTTGAAACACTGCCCTTTTCCATCAGTTCTCCTAGCCGTCAGCTCTCTGCATTCATAACACCAAACACTAGCAAATGAAAGATCCAAAAAACTGCAGCTTGATCCTCACTTGTACTTATTTAGGGCCCACCCTCACATTTAGGCCCCAGCACACCCTCTCTGTGCCAGGGAAAAGAGTCTCAGGGACACCTGTTTCTGTGAAGGTCACTTGCCCCTCTTGCTGCGGCCCTTCCTGGAGGGCAGCTTCCCACTGCCACCAGAAGAGGCGGGGCTCGAGGCTGAGGCCATGGCGATGTTGATCTGTCCCTCCTGGATTTCCTGCCGGGTCTCAGCAGGCAGGTGGTTGATCTTCTGCTGCGCCTCCAGGTAGAACATGACGTCACGCAGCTGTTCCTGGATCTCAGTGATCTGCAGATCCTTCTGGTCACAGGTCTCCTTCAAAACCCTCTCCTCCTCCTTCAGCTTGTTCTGCAGGAGGACCTGATTGGCTCGCAAACACTTGTTCATCTCCTGCTCCTCTTTGAGCTCTGTGGTGAGTTTGGCTACTTTTGTGTTGAGCTGAGTGCACCTTTTGCAAAACAAAGGAAGACAAAAGCACATTTTTCACTTGCTGACACAGACACCTTTCTGCTCTGGGATTGAACAGAGGAGCCAGAATCTCAGAATTTACTTAGGGTGGACTCCTCCCTCCCTGTTCAGGGAGACTGGTTTGCCGCCATTGCAACAGCTACACAAAGCAAGAATTTTCACTTAGTTAACCCAAGTATAGCTTCAAGACAATTTTTCTTTTTTAAGCACAGAAATTTTTCCATAGCAAAAACTCTTCTGTGATTCATGGTAAAACTTCTGCTTCTCTGTTTTGCAGTCAATGGTTAAATAGGTGACTTTAGAGAGGACAGCAGTGATAAAGAAGTTACAACGAAAAGGGATATTCTTGGAGAGTTAAGTGATCTGGCCTTACTGCATTTATTGGAGAAGGGTTTTCAAGAACAGGGAGTGCCTTTATTCTCGATGCCCAATCTAACTCATAAGCAAAGAATCACAAATTTAGACATCATTTTTATGTAGTAGAATGCCAAAGAGGCCTGGCTGGTGTAGGTCAGTGGACTGAATGTCGTCCTGCAAACCAAAATGTCACCTGTTTGATTCCTGGTCAGGGCACATGCCTGGGTTGCGGGCCAGGTCCCTGGCTGGGGGCATGTGAGAGAAAACCGATAGATGTTTCTCTCGATCTCTTTCTCTCTCCCTTCCCCTCTCTCTAAAAATAAATACATACAATCTGAAAAAAAAACCCAACTTCTGACAATGGGGGAAATGAGTGAAGGGTAAATGGGAACTGTTTGTGCTATCCTTGTATCCTCTAAATCTAGATTTACTCCAAAATAAAAGATCTACTAAAAAAAAAACTTTTTATGGAACAATTATCCCCCCTAAATTTATTTTTATCCATTTGTCCAGAGGTAAAAGTCCAGTTACTTTTGGGAATATAACTTAAACCAGAAAGGTGATTTCCATCAATAGTAACTGCCTTCCCACACAACAGTTGCACAGTTATGGTCTTGCTGTGCTGCTCCTGAGTTTTTTGCCCCATGTTTAACTTCTGTGGCCTTTAATTCTTGTCCAAGGTCAGAACACATGCCATCTCCAGCTTAGACGCAGGCTCTTTCCTAACTGCCATTTCTCAGTCACTATGGCTTTGGGTACAAGGAAATTGCTTGCTACAGACAAAGTGGAAAATATCTGCGCATACCACAAGCACACAGATATCAGGAGAGAACACTGCATCCACACGGCACCCATCTGGCATGACACACCGTGTTTTTTAATAGACATGAAATCCCAGGACGCTGGCTCCACACAGTGATTTCTAAATCACAGTAGCACTCCTAAAAATCTGGTGATACACTTGAAAATCATTATTTCCTTAGGAATGAAGAAATGAACTATTTACATAATTAGTTACAATAAAATACCTATTTTAAAGACTAGACAAATTATACGTACTTTCTTTCCACTGACTGCTTTTCTTTTAGGAGATCGTTTAGTCTGTGCTCCAGATTATCACATTTCTCAATTGTTTCTTTAAATTTGGCTTTCATGTTGTTAATCTGAAAAAGCAAACAGAGGTTTCTTTTTTTAATTTGAGAGAGAGAGGGAAGAAAAAGCATCGACTTGTTGTTCCACTCACTTACGCATTCACTGGTTGCTTCTGCACACGCCTTAACCAGAGAGCAAACCCAAAACTCTGGTGTATCAGGACCATGTTCTAATCAGCTGAGCTACCCCTCCAGGGCCAAACAGAGATCAGTTTCATTTCACAAAGATAAAGTCGTGTGGCCTTTGGAGCTAACTTCTCAATTTCCGCCGCCAATTACCTGTGTGTAACTTTGACAACCCAAACCTAAAAAAGGTGAGACAATCATTTTAAAGAATTCCTGTAAGAGGCCTGGCTGGTGTAGCTCAGTGGACTGAGTGCGGGCTGGGAACCAAGCGGTCCCAGTTAGATTCCCAGTCAGGGCACATGCCTAAAAATAAATAAATAAAATCTTAAAAAAAAAAAAAAAAAAAGAATTCCTGTAAGAGGAATAGAGGAATGAAATATTTTGAGAAATCCTTTTTTTCTTACTATTTCTTTATACCAGGATAAACAAAGGATCGGGGGCTGCTGAATGTCAAGTGAAACTGCTCGAAAGTAAAGAATGAATTTCAGGTGGTAGAGGAGAACAGGGCTTCCTCTGGGCAAGATCTAAACTCAGCATTCTTAACTCACCATTGTTTTTTACCTCCTGAGATTACATTCCAAAACTATTACCCAAACAATCCAAGAAGTCTATCTAATCTAACTGATTTTCTTTGGGGTTTCCCACCCTCAACTTACTATTAAATTTCTCATGTACCATGAAGCCACATGGAATATAATCAATTCTTGTTTTACTGAGTTTTTTTTATAATAAAGGCGATACATACAGAACTCATTCATATCACGTCTTAAAAACTTAGATTCACTCCAAGGTAAAGACGTAGGGATTTAGGAAATGCCTCACCTCTACTGACCTTAGGACACAGGGAGAAGATTAGGTGAGAAGAGGAAGTAGTGAGGTTGGGTAAATCATGAGGCAATAGTGACAGGAACTGAAAATAACTGAGAATTTAAATCCTATGGCCCAGGCACCTGCTAGGTGTTTTATAAGCAGTGTCTTCTTATAACACACCTATGGCTTAAGTATGCCACTTTTTACAGACACTGAGGCGGCAATACATGCAAGGTCACCCAGATAGAGTGTGTTGGGTCCAGGACTGGACCCCCAGTCTGGGTCCAAAGCCAAGTTCTAAACCTCTCTTTCACTACACTGTAGGCCTAAGCTGTACAGTAAAGGAGGAGTGACCTTTGGGCAAGATCTAAACTCAGCAGAGATCCAGGATGCATACGTCATCCAAGAAAGGGCCACTGCTTTTAACACTTCCTCTTAAAAATTGTTTTATTTATTGATTTGAGAGAGAGAGAAACATCGCTTTGTTGTTCTACTTATTTATGCATTCATTGGTTGTTTCTTGTATGGGCCCTGACCAGGGATTGAACCTGCAACCTTGGTGTATCAGGACAATGCTCCAATCAAGTTAGCAGGCCAGGGCCAACATATTCTTTTTAAATATTTGCCATATGGCCTCCCTATTAGGTCTCTAAAAAGTACTGCTCCCCCCTTTGTAATAATAAGAAAATAACTGCTTTGGAGAAATGAACTTTATAGCCAACTACCATTAAGTAGGAAAAACATGCAATTAAAGGGAGATTTGTTTTTTTCTCTGTCATAAAAATAAAAATAGCTTTAAAATTGCTTTAATTCTAGTCATTCATTTTCTCTTCAATATTGCTTTAAAATAAAAGAGCATTTGATCCTTTTGACATTTTCTCCTGAACTGGCTCCTGTTAGTTTAGGGTAATTGGAAAGGACAGAAATGGAATCAAATTGTCATGTTTTGATCAGTAAAGACACTTAATACAATCACATTTAAATCAAAATGAAAGATACCAAGTAACCGCAAAAGTTTTTTAATATTGCTTTTAGATGCTACAGTGGTTTATATTAGTGCTTTTAAAATAATTTCTGTCCATTAGCCCAAAGTAAGAAACACTCAGTACACACATGCACACACAACTGAAGCAGGAGTTTCACAAAACAATATTAAATGATATTTTACACCTATCCTATTTTATGCCAGTTGTGGACTTCCGCCAAGATGGCGGTGTAGGTGGACGCACTCGCCGCCCGCACATCCAGAGTATCTAAACAACGAACGCAGTAGCGAAAAATTAAACAACCAGAATGGACAGAATTGAACTGAAGGGAAGTCCGACACCCAGGAGGTAGGAGAAGACGGACATCCAGGCCGGTAAGCGGGGCAGAACCAGGCGGAGGAGCGGAGTGAGAGGCAGCTCTCACGGAGGGATCCACGCCACCAGTGCCTGAACAGGGTGTGGCCCCGAACAACGGGTGAATCCTGCAAGCCGGGGACGCTGCCAGAGAGAGGCCAGGGCTGAGCCAGCAGAACTGGGCTGAGCCAGCAGAACCGAGTCTGGCAGAAAAGGCGGTGGGGAACTGGGGAGTGGAGGAGTGAAGGGAGCCTGCTGCAAGCGGAGGTCGCCATTGCTTCCTCCCAGGCCCCACCCCCAGATGCAACGTCACCCAAAAAGCGATCCAGGTTGCTGGCACCTGCCAGCCGACAAGTGCACCAAGATAAAAAGAATGAAAATGGCCAAAATGAAAGATCAGAACAAATTACAACTAATGGATGACGACATAGTCAACCTATCAGATGCGCAGTTTAAAATGCTTGTAATCAAAATGCTAACAAAACTGGAAGATAGGTGGACGCAAATAATTGAACAGATGAAGAATACGATAAGGATAATGGAGGAAG
>PVJI01013631.1:0-47111 GCA_004026765.1 Micronycteris hirsuta
AACCAACAAAAGCAGAAAGCACGCAAAACATAACCAGAGACATTGAAATTAAGAACAGTGTAATAATAGACAGGGGAGACAGGGGAGAGGACAATGGGGAGAAGGGTTTTCAGAAACCACTGTAAAGGACACATGGACAGAACTAAGGGGGAGGAGGGAGGCTGGGGGGAGGGGGGCTGGAGGGGAAGGGAGGAGGGGAGGGGAGAGGATGCAAATAACTGTAATTGAACAAAAATAAAATAAAATTTTAAAAAAGATCAAATTGGGGAGAATTGACATCTTAATATTAATTCTTCTATTCCATAAGCATGATATATCCATCTATTTATTTACTTTGGTTTTCTTTTTTTTCTTATGCAATGTATTTAATAAATTTCTGAGTAGAAGTTGTAAAAATAAAATAAAATAAAATAAAATACCAAATTCCCTACATTTTATTTTCCAATTTATTTTTAGAATGAGGCAGAGCATTAAACAAATTATAAATTATAATATATGAGATCTGTCCATTGTTAATATAATGAAAATGGGGTGTGCAACATCGATGTAACCTGGCAGCCAAGGAGAGTGGACTGGAATGCACATGTGTGAGCAATGATGACTTCACTGTACTAGTCATTGGGGGTGATAGACACCACTGAATGAGCATGTGTACTGTGTGGCCATTGTCTTCAAAATGACTGAGTAAGTAGAGCAATGAATCTGCATCAAATTTTGCGTTAAGCTTAAATGTTCCTCTGCAGAAATTATTCATATGATTCAGAAGGCTGCAGCTATGGGCAATTAGTGATTGGCAGCTTCATCATGGCAACACACTCACTCATGCATCATGTCTCATGCAGTGTTTTTTGGGGAAACATCAAATCACCTCATTGACTAAGCCCCACTACAGCCCAGATTTGGGCACCCTGTGACTTCCGGCTTTCCCCAAAACTAAAATCACCTTTGAAAGGGAAGCGATTTCAGGCCATCAATAAGATTCAGAAAAATATGATGGGGTAGCTGATGGCAATTGGGAGAACTGTGTGAGGCCCCAAGTTACCTAATTTAAAGGGGACTAAGGCATCACTGTCCTGTGTACAATGTTTCTTGTATCTTGTAACTTGTTCAGTAAAAGTCTTTATTTTTCACAGTACATGGCTAGATACCTTCTGGACACACTCTATATATTTTATTTGAATCCCATTATTCCTCTCCTCTCTGTGCAGGGCAGGCCCTATCTTTCACATGCATCAGAAACCAGAATCAGCCCTGGTAGGGTAGCTCAGTTCATTAGAGCATTATCCTGATATGCTAAGGTTTCTGGTTTGATCCCTGGTCAGAGCACATAGAAGAATTACCTAATGAATGCATAAATAAGAGGAACAACAAATTGATGTCTCTCTCTGTCCTTCAAATCTATAAAAATTCAGAATCACTTGGAGGTCTTGTTAAAACCTTGGTTTCTGGGCCCTACCTCCTGAATTCCTGATTCAGTAGGTCAAGGGTGGGGCCTGAGAATCTGAATTCCTACCACATTCTCAGGTGATGCTACTGGTCTGGGGACCACACCTTGAGAACTGCTGCTCTAGTCCAGCTGGACCTACATTTCTTCTAGCATTTTCCACTTTGTCCCTTAGCTCATACAGTTCCCTTCACCTGCAGCCTCTTCCCCTTCGTTTCCAACCAAGTGCCTATTCAAATACTACCTACTCTGACAAATATTGCAAGATTCGTCCAGCTTGAGTTACTTGCCTTTTCTCTTCTAAGAATCCAAGCACTTATTTTGATGTTTTTCATGTTATTTACTGCATTCTACTTTGCAGTGAGGTATTTGGAAAATATCTTATTACTCATGTAAGGCTACACTTCCTAAGGGCAAATTCTTTGAATCTCCTATAAGACTTGTCAAAATGGTTGGCACAGAGTGGATGCTCTTAAATATTTATTTATTATCCTGAGCTGGTCTGTGATTCCTGTCACATCTACTATGTGTGTGTGCATGTGTGTGTGTTTTTTTAGAAGAATTTACAAGTGCTTGTTATGAAAATTAATTGTTTATAGTTAAATTTTTATATAGATGTAATATATATGCCATGTATTTGTAAGGAGCTAATAATCCATTTGTTCAGATGAAACATATATAGGTGAAAAGTTAACATGCTTTGATCCCATAATTCCATAGGTTTGTTTGAGATTTGGGGGAGTCACATACAGAAAAGGATCCATAGTGTAACCACTTGATGAAAAAAGCACAGTTCCTGCTTTCACCTAAAGAGAATTCCATTTTTGATTAATAGTTTTCCCAAAAGTGTTATTTAGAAAATTTGTAAAGAAAATACAGCTGAGTAACATAAAAATGTTAATGCTGCCCTGGTTGGCGTAGCTTAGTGGATTGAGCACAGGCTGGGATCCAGACGGTCCCGGTTCGATTCCCAGTCAGGGCACATGCCTGGGTTGCAGGCCAGGTCCCCAGTGAGGGCCGTGTGAGAGGCAACCATACATTGCTGTTTCTCCCTCTCTTTCTCCCTCCCTTCTCCTCTCTCTAAAAAATAAATAAATAAAATCTTAAAAAAAATGTTAATGCTTTTTTTTTCTGTGACCCTCTTATTTACCCCACCACCTTTCCACCTATTTTTCCTGCTTCCCTTAGGGTAACCTGTAGACTTCCAGTGAGCCAGGGAATGGAAGATATAGCATTCCAAAGTTCTTAGCCCCAAAGTTCTCAGCTCCTGGAGTACATAAACTTTCTCCCAATTTCCCAATATAATACCAATATAAATGCTGCTGTGAAGGCATTTTTCTGATAATTAAGGCCCCAAATCAGCTGACCTTAAAATAAGGAGATTGGGTGGGCCTGAACCAATCATGTAAAAGTTTTGGTAAAAACAGTTTCCTCTGTCTGATCACAGAAGAGGAAATCAGAGACATATGCCCTAATGGTCTAGGAAATAGCAAACGTCCACGTGAACTGCCTATGGGGGCCACTTGGCAAGGAGCTGTGAGTGGCCTCTAGGAGCTAAGAGTGGTTCCTGGTTTATAGCTATATGGAAAATTAGGAGCTCAGTCCTACAGCAGCAAGGAAATGAATGAAGAAGAAAGGAGAGAGTGAAGGAAAAGGATACGGAGCCCCAGAAAAGCCACAGCTTTCGCCAACATTTATATTTCACCCTGGTAAGAGGCTGAACAGAGAATCTAACCATACCATGCCTGAATTTCTGATATACAGAAACTGTGAGATAATCAATTTATGTTGTATTAAACCACTAAGATATAGGGTTATTTGTTACCCTACATTTTCTATCCTACATATATGCAAGGCCCCAAGTCCAAATAGAAGATAAGAAAATGCATTAATTCTTGGCTTTTGCACTCATAGTAGCCTGCCATCAATTATTTATGGAAATCTGTTAATAGCCATTTTTTTCCCCTATCAGAGGGAGAGGAAATTAAAAATATATATATTGCCGAGCTGGATAGAAATGAGGATTCAGAAAGAAAGGAGTGTAGATGTTGCTACTGAGATTGTGACAAGGAGGCCTGGACCATGTGGAGCAGGAAAAAAAAGGGAAAACCTTTTTATGAGGGCTTGGTGATCAACGTGAGAGACTGCAACCAGGAGGGAACCTGCTGCTTTCTTTCAAGGGTATGTGGAGGCACCATCAGAGCAGGAATAATATAGTAATAGTTTGAGGTTAATGGGCAGGTGGCTGAAGGCAGTTTCATGGAGTTCTCGCATGCCTAGCCTAGTCAGGGGCAAATGCCCATGAACTCACAAAGATTTGCTACTTGCCAACAGAAGGCAAAGTGACAGATGCTAACTGAGAACCATCGACTCCCCCTGCTTATCTCATGGCAAGACCAACCTCTCTGATAGGAAGGCCGTCCAGGGGGAAGGGGTGAGGAGAAAGACCCTGGTAGGACTGGGCAGTCACTATTTTTGATACCTAGTAGGGACTAGATTAACTTTGTTAACCTTCAGGGGAAATGGAACCTTGAGAAAGAAGGTCAGTCCATTCACAGAAAAGAAAAAGTAAAAGTTGCATTAATGTCTGCCTGAGGCTGTGATAGTGAAAGTTGCACAGACACAAATCACTCCGAGTTTCCAGAGGAAGCAAGGACACTGGGCCTGCATTCAGGGATGTGCATTCTGGTGCTGTCTGTATCACTGGTTTATTGGGTGCAAGACAGTTTACTACTTCAGGTTTCAGTTTCTTCATCAATCAAGCCAGAGGTTTGGATTAAACAATCCATAAAGTCTCCTCCAGCTCTTACATTTTTTACCAGCTAATGGGAGGAGCAAGAACGTGTTTTACAATCTCACTGCTCAAGCTTGCAATTCTTAGACTGGCTGGTCTGCCAGGAGCCAAGAAGATTTTGTTATCTGACTATTTGAGTGTGATGATAAAGTCAAAGCCCATCTAAGTTAAGAAATGGGACCATATTGAATTCATAGAGTAACTAAGCATCCTACCTTACGGAGAGAGAGTACATCCCGGTGCTTTCATTGCTGTCCCTCAGAAGGTAGCTACCATCACATCCATTTGAGAGGAGGAGAGCCTCCGCTGCGTGTCGCGTAAGGTTGCCATGATACCACCTAGGAAGGAGAGAACATTGCTTTCACTCAGGGCAAACCGCAGTGTGACTCCTCTCACTGGCTTTTTCTCTCAAAGATCACCTCGGCAACACTCCCCACATACAGTAGGTGGCCCAGAGACCAAGCTCTCAGCAGAAACGACAGCGCAAGGAAATCACTGGGCTTGACTAAAAGGAAGAGCAGAATGAGCTGGCTACCAATGAAGTGTTACTGGCTGAATTGTGTTCTGAGAACTCAGGTTGAAGACCTAAGCTCCAGAACTGCAGAATGTGACCTTATTTGCAGATGAGGTCTTTAGGAAGTTATGAAGACATTACCATGGGCCCTAATCAATATGACTGGTGTCCTCTTGTAAAAAGGGGACATTTGGAGATAGACTGGTAAATAGAGAGGGTGTCATGTAGATGTGAAGACAACCATCTACAAGTCAGGGAGGGAGGGAGGGCTGGAACAGACCCTCTCTCACAACCCTCAGAAGGAACCAAACCCACCGACACCTTGATTTCAGGCTTCTATCCTCCAGAACTGTGAGATAAGCAATTTCTTCTGTTTAAGCCCCCCATTTTATGATATTTTTTGTCATGGTAGCCCTAGCAGACAAATATATAAAATTACTTGGTAAACAGGAAATTTTCTAAAAGTCCAAGTCAAAAATAACTGTAAGAATAGGCTTTGGCCAATTTTCTTCCTTTCATTTGTTTTCTCTCTCTCAGTCTCTTTTGCAAGCGTGGCGCCACCTTTTGCTGCATGGAAACCACTGAGCTATATACTAGAGTCCATTGTCATGAGAAGTTCAGGTGTTTTATACGAGATGCAAGCCACATTGAATACTGTTTCAAACTGACAAATATCTGAAGAGCCGAGGAAGTCCCAAGGAGATTCAAATCAATCTAGGAGTTAAAAAAAGAAGGTTTAGAAAAGGTAACATACATTCATGATAGAAGAAAAAAATTCCAAATGCTCTTCAAAAGACATAGAGAAAATAAAAAAGCTTTTTTTTTCATCCTTAATCTTCATTTCCCCTGTTCCTTTTCCTAGAGGACACGAGTGCTAACCGTTTTCTTGGGTGTCCTCCTAAGAGAGGTCCTATACATCTAAATCAGTGATTTTCAGCCAGTGTGCTGCAAGAGGCACACTGGTGAGCCACAAGAATTTTTAAAACATGCAATCCCTGACTACTTAGTCAAGGGCACTGAACTCTTTTTCTTTAGATCATAAAATAGAAAAATGACAACAGCAAACACAACAATAGCCAACTGGTGTGAATGTCCTGACTTGAACCATAAATACATAGGAGTTGCATTTTATTGGTCATGTTGCATAATATGGTTGTGTCTGATTGGTTAATTCTTGGTACCAGAAATCTTTATGTACAAGTATAAGCACTGAATTTTCTTTTTTTAATATAGTTTATTGATTATGCTATTACAGTTGTCCCATTTTCCCCCCTTTCTTCCCCTCCACCCCCACCCCCCCATTCCCCGCCCTTTAGTTTTTGTCCATAGGTCACACACATAAGTTCTTTGTCTTCTACACTTCCTATACTATTCTTAACCTCCCCCTGTCTGTTTTCTACCTACCATTTATGCTACTTATTCTCTGCACCTTTTCCCCCTCTCTCCCTCTACTACTCTCCTGTTGATATCCCTCCATGCCTTATATAAATCCCTTTAACATTTCATACAATAAAGGCTGGGTGTTGATAAACTCCTTGAACTTGACCTTATCTGAGAAGCACTTTATCTGCCCTTCCATTCTAAATGATAGCTTTGCTGGATAGAGTATTCTTGGATGTAGGTCCTTGCCTTTCATGACTTGGAATACTTCTCTTCAGCCCCTTCTTGCCTGCAAAGTCTCTTTTGAGAAATCAGCTGACAGTCTTATGGGAATTCCTTTGTAGGTAACTGTCTCCTTTTCTCTTGCTGCTTCTAAGATTCTCTCCTGATTTTTAATCTTGGGTAATGTCATTATGATGTGTCTTGGTGTGTTCCTCCTTGGATCCAACTTTTTTGGGACTCTCTGAGCTTCCTAGACTCCCTGGAAATCTAATTCCTTCACCAGCTTGGGGAAGTTCTCCTTCATTATTTGTTCAAATACATTTTCAATCCCTTGGTCTTCCTCTTCTCCTTCTGGCACCCCTATAACTCTGATGTTGGGATGTTTAAAAATGTCCTGGAGGTTCCTCAGCCTCTCCTCATTATTTTGAATTCTTGTTTCTTCATTCTTTTCTGGTTGAATGATTTTTTCTTTTTGCTGGTCCACTCCGTTGATTTGAGTCCCAGTTTCTTTCTCATCCCTTCTCATTTGTTCAAGTAACTGTGACAATTTTTCTTCAAATCCTGTGAGCATCCTGATTACCAGTGCTTTGAACTGTGCATCTGATAGGTTGGCTATCTCTTCATCACTTAGTTGTATTTTTTCTGGAGCTTTGATGTGTTCTTTCATTTGGGCCATTTTTTTTTCTTGGTGCGCCTGTTACTTTAAGGGGTGGAGCCTTAGGTGTTCACCAGGGCAGGGTAACACACGTTGTTGTGTTGTGACTCTGTCTGTGGGGGCGGGGCCTGAGAGAACAATGGCACTTGCTCTGTTCTCCGCACTTCCCCAACTACCCACAAGCAAGTTGGGTCCTTCTTTGCTGGCTCCAGGGTAAGTGGACGGGCCTGCACAGTTGCAAGTCCCTGTGGGTGTCCCCAACGAACTCTCCTGTGAGGCCGGGAGTTCCTCCCACTGCCGCCTCAACCCCCACAGGCATATTCAATTGGTGGTTTGAGGCTTTATTTCCCTGCGTTGGTGGGCCGAGTGGTCTGTTCCGCTCCCCAGCTCTTCCTCCTGGTTTATCTGCACGAGAATGAGGGACCGCCCAGTCCACCAGTCTCAGCCCCAGTTTCGCCGAGTGCGCCTGCCGCGTTTTGACCAGGCGCGCCCGCCACTGGCCTCTCCAGGCAGCTGGAGCGTTGCCGGTACCGCTCCACAAACCGTGTCTTGCCGAGCGCTCTCCACCCAGCTCCGCCCCGCTTACCGGTCTGGATGAACGTGTCTTCTTTAACTCCTTGGTTGTCGGACTTCCACTCAGTTCAGTTTTCTGTCAGATCTGGCTGTTTTTGTTTTTTAAATTGTTTTTCCTCTTTTGGTTGTACGATGGGGCACAGTGTGTCTACCTACGCTTCCACCTTGGCCGGAAGCCAGCACTGACTTTTAAAAAGTCACTTTGGAGCAAAAAGTAGGTAATTGCTATTATTATTATTTTGTAAATCAATCAAAATTATACCTATTTTTTGTCAGATTGGCAAAAATAGTTTTTTGTTGTGTTACAGAATTTTAATAATTAGTTCATGTGTGCCACAAGATGAAAAATGTTGAAAATTGTTGATCTAGAGACTTTCAGATATGTCCCCTCTCCTAATTCCATGGAAACAGAGCATTTCAGGCACACTCTTCTGCAACTTGCTCTTCTTCCCTTAAAGACTTGGGAACCTCCCACTCGCGACATTTCCAGTACTGACCTCACCTTTCCCTGCCCCCCAGCACTCCTCACTGCTTTTGTACCCCTCTCCTTCCTATACACACACACATACCATTTTTATTTTGGGGGCCATTACTCTACATCTTTGTTGCTGCCAAAACCACATGGGCTAGGGGCCAGGGCAGGATGGACAGACACCTCCACCTACCCATACTCCTCCTGTGTGTGGTTGGAAACCCAAAACTTTTCAGTTTGGGTTGTGTCTTCTAGCGTTGGTTTGCTCAAATCCCTATCCTGGTGATAACTCTTTGTAGCTTTACAAGTTACAAAACCAATCTGAGCCCCAGCTTTCTCATCTCTGAAATGGATTCATAATAGTCCTCATGGGTCATTTGTGAGTACTGCTCACATTAACACACATAAAATGGTCAAAACAGCCCTGGCAAACAGCAAAACTTAGTGCACATCAGTTGTTAGCATAAAGTCACTGAGATCCACAAAGCCATACCTTGTGATGTATACTCTGTGGTGTGACTTTCTTGTTGCTCAAATATAATTTTATATTACTCTTAATTTATTTTAGGTAACAGAAAGCTAGGTACCAGGGACAATTGCTACTGAAAGGGACTTACAGTCCAGGGCAGTGTGGGGGAAGTGACATGGGCAGTTACACAAATAGTGTCAGTACAGGAAGTACTGTTAGTGAGGTGTGCACAGTGTACAAGAATTTAGAAGGACCTAACTCTGGGCATGAGGGACCCTGCTGTCATGACCCACACTAGCGTCCACTGTGACATCCCCGTGGCCTGAAATTTTAGCCTGATAATAAAAACTAAACATAAGACCATCCATGGAAGGAAGATTCTGCATAGGTCTCCAAGCTATTTGCTAAATGTGTGTTTCTTTAGCTTATTTCCTCTTTGAGGCAGAGATGTCTTCATCCTGTACTAGAAATGTATTTGCTAGCTGAAAACAATTACAAGGAAAAACATTTTATTAAAAAACCCACTGAATTATTTACCCGCAAAACAGCCCCGTTCATTGGACTGATTCACAGACAAGTTCACATCTTCTCACTATGAAATGCTCTCAAAGGACAACTGGAACCTAAAGCTAATGTAATGCTGTATGTCAATTATACTTCAATTTAAAAAAAAAGACAGTTGGAGGAATTGAAAGTGAAGCTATAAAAATACTTAAGGTTTGGCTACAACCAAAATTCTAGTTCCTTTGATAGCTAACATCTCCACAAAGTCACAAGTTCTTAAATTCTTTGTGCCAAATGGCAGTTTTTTTCCTAAGAAAATTTGTATGGTAATCTTTTAATAATTATTATATGTCATGAATACAATAAATAAATGCATAAATAAATACTAAAAATTACTTGAGTACAAAGCAAGAAGAATTACACTGTGCTCCAATTTGGGACATCTCAGTGAATATTATTTTCTGGGTAGCAGCTTGCTGAGTCAATTTTGATGTCTCTTGGATTTTATCAAGTCCCGAGCCTGGACAAACCTGAGACAGGGCCTCCCAGACAGCCACCTACACACACTTCATGATGACTGCGGGGCACTGAGGATCCTCATTCCCCAAACAGCTCTGCCATAAATGCCTGAACCTCATCTTTTATGTGAGTTAAGCAATTCTTTTCCAGAAACTTAGGATGAGCATACCTTCCTGGGAAGTGACTATACATCCAAATAACATTACATATATTTTACAGAAATACGTCCACCTGTATCCATGAAAAACTACAGGTTAAAAATTGTTAGTTTCCTACCAATTTAAAAATTGAAGTTGGTAGTTTCCTCATAATCCATCTTCTCTACCTTGTATCATTCAACTGTGTAAGTCTTTATTTATTAAGCTTTAAATCTGTGTAAAGCATTGTGCAAGGCACTGTACCAGGCAGGTCAAAGGACAAAAATGGAAAAGCCCGAGGCTAGGCTTCAAGAAACCATTAATCTATTCAGAAGGATGAGACAAGCACTTTGCAAACTATATACTACAGAGCGAAGCACCCAACAGAGCTTTCAGGGAGAAAAATCAAGTCCACTCCCTGGTGAGCCAATATCAAAGTAGGCCTTCAAGGACATGCATGTTATTTTCTAAAGTGTGTATAATTTTTTTATTATAAAGTTTATATAGTAAAAATTAAAATATATACACACAGAGAAGAGAAAGTGAAGGTTTTTCACACAAGAGGAATTATGTGTTTTAAATAAAGTCTCAGTACTAAACAGAGAAATGCACATTAAAACAAAAATGTGCCATTTTCTTTATCAACTCAGTTGACTAAGATTGAAGAGTTAGTATTAACTATTAGAGAATTTGGGGATGATGGATATTATTGTCCATTGTTGGGAGGGGTATGAACTGGAGGGGAATTCAGCATATCCAGTGTAACAGGACATACCCAGGTGACCGTCAACTCCACTTCTCGTGTCTGCTTAGCAGAACTCACGTGTGAGCCAAGGAAAGATGAACGCAGGTGTTTGCTGCAGACATGTTTGTGAGAGTAAACATTTGGAGCTATTGTAAACACCTAGTGATAGAGAGATGACAAGGTTGAGTGCTCACGGATGAGATTATGTAAAAAGTTTACCAAAAATGTTTGAAAATCGGTGAGTGCATTTTTGGTTGTCAAATGATGAGGGCAGGGGATTGGGTGCTGTCAGCACTTTGTGAGGTGGGCTGCCAGGAAGGCTTCACATTTTACAAAAAATGATGAGTTCTGAGCAACCAAGAATTTTCCTGCTCAGAACACCAGTTCACCGACCGCTGAGAAACACTGGGGGTGTTGTGTACACACACACACACACATTATAAGTTAATAACTCTCAAAACATACTGTTAAGTTAGAGGAATTAGTGGTCGGTACAGAATGATACTACTTAGTTTATAAAATCACCCTTCTCTTCCTAAACTCTACAACACATATATGTGTACGTACATATAATGACAGGTAAATGCATACAATAAAAGTATACACCCAACTCATAAGTATGGTTTCCTAATGGAAGGAACCAGATTGAGGATGTTGTTAAAGGAGACTCGAGCTTGATCAAATTTTCCTAATATACCTTGTTCTAATAAAAAATAGATTAATATATTTATTGGATAACTAAAATTTGAAAATAAAAGAGTTAATTTTTTCCATAATCCAACCTCCAAAGATAACCCTGTTAATAATTTGTTTTTTTTAAAGATTTTATTTATTTATTTTTAGAGAGAGGGGAAGGGAGGGAGACACAGAGGGAGAGAAACAGCAATGTATGGTTACCTCTCACTGGGGACCCGGCCTACAACCCAGGCATGTGCCCTGACTGGGAATCGAACTGGGACTCTTTGGTTCCCAGCCCGCGCTCAATCCACTGAGCTACGCCAGCCAGGGCAATAGTTTGTTTTATTTTTAATTTATTCATCTACTGTTTATTAAATGTTGGAATTGGCCCAGCACTTGGATGGAGGGTGGGGTGGGGGTGGAAGGGAATAACCAGAGCCAAGGCCTAGAGACAGTGGAATGCTAGCTGTGCATAGGGTGAGCGCACTGCATGGCGGTGTGTCTGATTCGGGATGAGTGTCAAAGGGCAGTGGTCATGAGTGGTGAGATGAAGCCAGGAGGAGACTGACGCTGCGTTGTGCTTGGCACAGGATACCTACAGGTCCTTGGCCGACGTTACACAGGCTTTATTGATAGAGTTTTTATGGCTTAAAATGCACATCCAACAGTTCATTACATGGAGTCCTAATTGCATGGACCTAAATTTCCTGTCATTGGAACTGTATTTAAAAGGTTTTTTGTTTTTTTTTTATTTCGTTATTACGATTTTTAGAGTCAGATTTTAAGAAACTTAAGCTTGTAAAATTTGGATGTCTCATTAAGATATTTAATATAAAATCACAAAAAAATAAGAAAATAATTATTGAGAATGAGAAATCACAAAAAATTCAAATTAAAAAAGCTGATGAATATCACAAATCTGAGAAAAATAACTAAGTTTTACTTATTGTTTAACTTATGTCCATACTTTTTCCCCTTTGTTTTTTGGCTATATTATCATTGATTATTTATTCATATAGTAACAATTTTAAAATATAATTTTCTAGAGAGAGACTAGAACAATAATTCAGTTTCCCACCTAGAATAATTTTTAAAATTGTTGATAGTGTAGAAAAGTTATTTTCAGCTTTATTGGTAATAAAGTTTTTAAGATTGTTGACAAATTTGGGAACTTCTATTACATTTCTCTCAAATACAAGCTGTAAGATTCCAGGGCATTTGAAATGTTCATGTACAGGGACTAATATTAAATACTCTTTGAGGTGACAACATTTATTAACTACACAGCCAGGGTCTGCCCCAAGGAGGGGGTCTGAGGCTGAAACTTCATTGTCTTCACAGTAAACTCATCTCTGGTGATTATAAAAGTCATATAGGACTTTCATTTTTTTAATTAAACAATTAAAATGTTTACCCTAATAAAGTCATGTATAATCTCCCATTGCAACCATCAGGTTGATTAAAATTCTTTTAAATTTTGTATGGTATGTGAATAAAATCTAAACCCTAATGTGACTCTCATCCAACCTTTGCCTATATATTCCAAATGAGGGGAAACTCACTATTTCATAAATAAGCTCATTCCATACTTCAGTACTTCCATGATTATTTCCAGGAATTGCTATGTCCTGCTTTCAACAGATGGCCCAAGAGCTACTTTTTGGTGTTAAACTTAAAAAAAATGACAACTTCAAACAAATATAGGGTCTGGCAGAAGTAATGCCTTCTTGAATGTGGTTGGTAGAGTAATAAAATGGGTGTAATAATTTATAGTTTTAATTTGAACATTTCATCTAAAATGTCATATGGTGTGCTTGAGTGTGATATTGTTTTGTTACAGAATTGCATGCTTATGATTCTGTAATAAAACATTTTGTAATAAAAAAGTGGCATTATTTGTGTTGGACCTTGTAGTTTAAAGCATTTAGAATGTAACCTCTTCCCTTTCCATCACCTTCAACTTCTCCTTTTATGACAATCTTTCAGTCTCTTTAGCACTCAGGGAGGGGCCTTACTATCCAGAAACCTTACCCCCTTTGACTACTTTCCAAATTCTTATAATCAACTTAACGCTGAGGTCTGGCATGCAAAACAAAGCCTCACAAGTCTCCCTTATTCTAGCTGCTGTCTGCATCACAGAAACCCAAGATTGCATTAGTTTCTTGACAATTGCATCATGCTGCTGACTCACACTACACCTACTATTGATTAAATCTCCCAAGTAGGTCATTTTTCTCTGCTGCTCCATCAGGCCTCCTCCAGCTGCATTTGAAGGGTGACGTCTTTAGAAGTTAAGTGCAAAAAGAAACCTTTTTACTACTGGAAAATGCTAAGTGAAAAGGAGCGCTAATAAGCAGCCACTTACATCTGGAACATCCATGCAGTGGCAGTGAGAATTTTGGGGAGAAGAGACAACTTCTTTGTCTCCAGTCATTTCCTCGGCTAGTCTGTCCACGCCATGACTTCTTATTAGCACTGTGACCCCTCTCAAGTAGCAACCTCGGTTTCCTCTCATCTGTCAAGGTGACTAATAATAATGCCTAGCAAGAAAGCCCTCTTATTTTCAGACTTCTTTTATAAACTTTTTATATGCTTCCTTAACTCTTGTAGAAGAGACTAGAATACAAGATTTACTAATTATACCACATGTTAGAATATGCCAGACATTGTGCTCGGTGCTGGGAATAGTTAGGAATAAAGTTCGTTTTCCTAAAACTTAAAAAAAAAATTGTTTTGTTTCATTTTTCCTGAAAAAATTAAAAAGCACAAGGAACTACTGTTTATAACAACACATTCAAAGCAATGTCAAAGTCTACTCTTCCCCCAGGCCCGCACGTTGCCTTTACTGTGTCTCAAGGCTGATAGAGGCAACAGAGCAGAGACTCGTCAAGCTTTAAACGAATATTTGTACTGGGGTTTTGAGATTATCAAAACCAGCAGCTGACCTTGAAGGAAACAGTGGTATTATCCCTTCCATGATACAGTAACAAATTAGGAACACCCACCCACTAAAGAATTTTCATAGCTGCCTCTCAGCAAGGTACAGGAAATAAGCCCAACCACAGAGAAAAAAGACAAGCGAGATCCAGAAAACTGGTTCCTATATTCAGCCTCTTCTTTCTTTCCAGTGCCCCTTCATGCTAGAACCTGCTGGGGAATGGCCCCAGCACTTTGGAGCCTCCATAAATTCTTATCCCATTGGGTTTTGCTCCATTACTTTGCTGAAAGAAGTTTAAATCTCATTTTGCACTGTTCTTTAAAGCAGACGCTTTTAAACTTTTTGAATTGGCCTATGGTATAAAACACATTTTGTATCTCTCTCTCTATGTATACACACACACACACGTATATATGTATGTATGTATATGTGTGTATATATACACATAGACACACACTCACACACACAGACATACGTTACAAACATACACAAAAAGCCAAAAAATTTTATAGGAGACAACACTATTCTATATGCTATTTAGTACTTTTTCTCTTCTATTTCTTTTTAACAAATATTGATTGTGACTCACTAAACTGACTTTAAGAACACTAATGGATTGCACCTGGTGTTTGAAAACAATGCAAGCCTTGCTACTTAGTACCCTGAGATTGTTAGAAACTCACATTATCAGACCCCCTATACCTGCTGAATTATAATCTCTATCTAGCAACAGCCTCAGGTGATTGATATGCAGTTTATACTTTGAAAATTACAGAGGTGAAAAACTCTTGGTCCTAAAAAACTTTAATTCACTTCCATAACTCCGATAGTTTGCCTTCACAAAGTGTGGCATCTGAAGAGGAAGAAAAAGAGGTCAAAGCACAATACTAAGTGGCTTTACAGTACCAGTGGGGAGGAAATGAGAAGGATTCGCAGGCCAGTGTTGTCAGGAAATCACAAATAGCTGCCATTTTAGTGAAATGGACAGTAGATAGTACAGAAGGGGACTTCACAGCAGGCTGGGATGATCAGGGAAAGCTACCTGGAGGAGGAAGATCATAAGCTGGAACAGAAGGTCTATGCTGAGGAGGAAGGCAACAGGAAGCTAGGACAGTAGGCACAGAAAGTGATCTTTCACATTTAAACATGGGCCACGCATCCATTCAGACTATGTATTTGTTGGTGATAAAATACCTCAATAACCCATGTCTACAGATTATTCATATTTTTAATGACATATTTTCTCCTTCCTGACAAAAAGAAGTAACATAGAACCTACATTCTGTGCCATTAGAATTGTAATGAGATATACATTTCGAAATGTAAGGACACACATTTCAACCCAGAGCAGTAGGTTCAGCCCTTGATTGTGAAAGCAGGTGAAAGGTCCTGGAGTTGAACAGTCAACAAAAGCACTCTTCTCCAGAGAATTTTCTCTTTTTTCTCATTTGCAAGATTATTCTCACTTTCAAATGACACTGGCACACTTTCTGAACTCTCTAGACGAAAGATGACAAATGCGTAGTATATGATGCTACTCCCTGTTTCTAAGGCCACAGATAAGGCTCACTGATCTTCTTTCTTGCTAAGCCTATATTTGGCCTTGGAATCTTTCTGAAAAGAGTAGAGATTGACCATGAGGTGAATCTATTAGGGAATCCCACTCTAAGCAGTCTTAACTTGGGTTAATATGTCCTTAGCACTTGAGTTATTCCACGGGATTGCTTAGTTGGGGATTTCCTTCATGTTCATTTGTTTATAGCATTGGTTCTAGATCATTTGATTTTGTGAAAAATAAAGCATTTAGCCTCTACACCCTCAAAAACCATGGCTTAGGATAAGGAAATGTCTTATTTGGTTCAAGAACTATCCATGCTGCAATCTGCATTACAGTCAGGCTGTGAAATATCTAGGACAAGATGGTGTTGTCTATATATGAACATTAACTGCCATATTCACAAATTTGGGCTTATCTTTCCTTGATCATAGCTATGGGCCCTGTCCAAGTACAGAGAATCAAGCAAAGGCTTCAAATAGGATTCCAAAAGTTCTAATGAGGCCTCAGACAGGCAAAGTGTGATCATAGGAGAGACTGAAAAAAAAAAAAGACTCACTACAGTCTTTCCAATAAGGAGGTTTCTGTGATGGACCCAACTTGTCTGTGGCTTTCCGTGTTGCCATTCTAAATTTGCATATGCTAATAGCAGAGCTAAAGTGTGAGGCCAGTTGCCCCAGGCTTTAAAAAGCATACCTGAGTGATGACAGAGGGAGACATGTGGGTATCTGGTCAAACAATGAACTAAAGGCGGGCCCCAAGTTGTTTTGGTGGAAGTCAAGACTCAGGTAAAGGGAAATAGGACTGAAAGGAAGACAAGAATTCTGTGGGAGTTGGAGACCAGGATAAACCTGTTCTTGAAGGAGTCTGAGGAATGAGGCAAGAAGTTCTGAAAGATGAAAGCACAAAGAGAAAGACAGGGACTCAGAGATTCGGAGACACAGAGTGACACAAAGAGTCAGAGACACATAAGTTAAGAGCTGTTGACAGAGATCGAAAGATAGAGACCAAAATGTGGAGATAGAGAAGGCACACCAACTCCCATGGATAGTCAGAAGCATACAGGACAGTGGCTCACAAACACAAATATGACCCAAAGTGGTCCCCAAGACAGGGCAGAAGCCAAACAGAAAGAAGAACATAGACACATAAAGAGAGACCCACAGGGCCTGACACAAAGGTGGGTAAACACACCCAGGCTTGCCAGACTTGGAGAGACTGGAGGGAGGGTGGCAAATTGCATCTCGTTCCAGCAGAGGTCCTTCTGTCCAGTCCCCCGGTCAGTCTGAACAGTGCAGGAATGGCTGTAAGAATGTTACTGCTCACCCAGTGGTTGGGACCAGGGAATGTTTGCTTTGGACTGGGACCCAAAGCTTGAAGACTTACTAGAAAAAATATTTCATGGATAAGAACTTGAGAAGGACTAGAATGGCTGCACAGAGACCCAGAGCCAGAGGTTCTCTCAGGAGGACTCATCTCTGAGTAAAATCAAGCTTGACTCTGCACATACTCTGGGTACTCTTGCAGCCTATACCTTTAAAAGGTTATTTCAGTGTAATTGTCCTTAGACTGCATGGTCATTGAACAGTAAATTGATGTTTGTCTCTTCCTTTTCTCTCTCAAATCAATAAATTTTTTTATAGTGAAGGGCATGGTAAAGACACTAGAAAATCAGAAGAAAGCCAGGTGGAAGCTTTCTCATGGAGTGTGGCTGAAGGAAGGAATTCTGAGAGGTAAAGACCGGACCCAGACTGGCTGCTGACTACCTGCTGGGTGCCAGAGACCGGGAAGGTCAAGTTCGTGTGAGCTCTTTTTATTTTCTGAATAGTCATGTCTTTTGCCACTTTTACTACTTTACTCATGCCATTTTCTGTTTAGCAAATGTCTTCTTTTTCTGACTTCAACTGACAAAAATCCTATCAGTTCCAAGGCCATCTTCTCCAGTGATCTCCTTCCCTCCTGCCATATGAGCTATGCTTTATGCAGACACTCTTACGGCCCCCGACCCTCTCCCCCGCATCCCCTAACTGTGTGCACCCGTGCCTTCGCTGTCCTCTGTACTGGAAACTCCTGGAGGGACGGCCATTTTTTTCTCACTTTCAACAACAGATGGATCTATGAATGAACATGTAAGTGAATGAATAAAGCAAAGTGACCCCACGCAGTGTGGAGAACCTGGGTGAACAGCTTTCCACATGGAAGTAGAAGGAAGACACCGTCAGCCATAGAGGAACAGAAAACACAACAACTGAAGAGGAAATTCACTTGACTCAAAGAGAGAGCAAACTGTACACTAGTTACATATTCTCTTACCGCCACAAGAGACTCACCTTCCATTTTTAGACTCCAAGATTACAGAATTGTGCACAGAAGAGGAAGGAATGTTATTGCTCTATTTGGTATCGCAGATTTGTAAACAGGTTCCTATAAAGCTTTGACTTTTCGATTCTTCTTCTTAGTCAATTTGTCTAGACCTCAAAATGAAATCTACATAAAATTCAATAAAGTGTTTATTAATTAGGATATTACATAACTTGGTTTTGTCATGCTCATGTATATGTATAATATGAATCATGTGAAAGAATAATTAATGTCTTTTAGTAATAAAATGTATGAGTTGTAGTAATCACAACTTTTTTATTTCTCTCAGTTCACACTAGCACTTGTGCATAGTGCTAGTGTAGGGAGAAAGAAATTTGATGGAAATTAGGAAGTTGTATTGGTGGACAGGCTCATGAATTCTGGAGCAAAACTGGATTTGAAGATTTCTGAGCATATAAACTTGACATGTGATCAAAGCTCTCTCCTTCACTTTTGTAATTTGTAAATGGGAATGACATTAGTGATAGTATCTACATATGGTGATGTGTGAATTTAAAAGTCATGCATGCAAAGGGCTTAAAATAATGGCTGGCACATAGCGAGCATCCAGTAAGTACTGACTGCCATGATTAGAACATACACCTTCTTGATCAGTAGAAAGAGCATCAGCTTTGGGGTAATCTCCTGGCATGTCATTCAGCAGCACCACTTAAGCGGTCAGTGACCTGGACAGTTCACTGAACTTATTTGATGTCAACTTGTGCATCTATGAAATGAGTATTATTGAAAGTGTTACTGTGAAAGCTAAATGACATAATGGATGTGAATGGCATGGTGCAGACAAGGAGTAGGGGCTCCGTGAAGAATAACTATTGTGATAGGAGAGCATCCTGGTTTGGTGGACTACACCTGGGCTGGGGGCCCAGATTCGCTGGACTGGGGCAGCCTGATGTTTCTGCTAAGGGGTCTCTTTGCATGTAAAGTTGGAATACCAGTACCTACTAAAGACCAGAGCTGGTGTGTGCAAAATGTCTGCCTCGTAGTAAGAGCTCATTTGGGTTATTTATTCCTTGGGTTAGCAAATCATCGCCTGAGGGCGAGTTCTTGCCAGAGCACATATTTTGTATGGACTGAAAGCCAAGAATGTTTTTATGTCTTTAAATGGTCAGGAGGGGAAAAAAAGAAGATTTTGTAACTCATGAAAATTATATAAAATTCACATTTCAGTGTCCAAAAGTAACTTCTTGTTTGAACACTGTCATGGTCACTGCCTCTGTTATCGGGGCTGTTCTCTCACCACAGGGGCAGAGGTAAAACATTCTGGCAGAGATCAGAAGGCCTTCAGAGCCCAAAATATTTATGACCTGGCTCTTTATTAACAAATTTGGCTGATACCTGGTCTATTTTAACCTTCTCTTATATGTGAAGGTTAAGGGGTAGACAAATGAGAGGTATTTTGATTTATTTACTTAAATATCCAGAGCTTAGAGTCTAGTTTCTTGTCACTGGTCAGCCAAACACTGACACTTCTTATAAAATTTAAGATTTGGGAAATTATGTGAAAAAGGGGATAGTTATTATATTTATCTCTTGAGGAAAGATGTGTGAGTACATAATCTGAATATCTAATTTAAAAATATCCTAAAGCATTTACATTTCTCAGTATCCCTTTTGTGTCTGTAGTTACATAGTTTCTAAAGGCTTACCCCTTTATAAACTATATAACTATACTGTTCCTACATGATCTCATAGGAAACTTTGTGGTAGTCAAAGAATTTCTGTAATTTTAAATTATTAATTGACTAGCAATTCTATGCCAGTTTGTTACTAGGTGATAGCTCTAATATTCATTACTTGTTTCGTTTCCCCATTGCTTCATTTTGAAAGCAGCATACAGCCTGACCATTCCCAGTTTACCTCTTGCTTCTCCAGGGCCATTCTCTACCCTCTTGCCCCCTCTTCCACCACCACCCTCTCCTCCCCCAATCCCCCACCGCCAAGGCACAGTGAGGCTGAGTGGCAACCACAGATTGTTTTATTTCCTCTTGCAAGAGGAAATAAAACATACTAATACCCTTAAGTTGAAAGAAAATGAATGTTTTTTGACTGACACTATAAACGAGGCAGAAATCCATCTGAGGTACTTGATTTAAGTACTGTAGAAGGAATAAGCCTGTGCTCTGAACGAGTTATATGTGTCCTAGGCAGGCAAATGATGGATCTGCCGCAGTGCAGGGTTTAATTTACAGAGCTTCCATGTTCCAGAGTCTGAAGAAAAACAGGGACCAGAGAACAAAGACTGATCTGTCTAATTTAATTGTCATATTATGTCTATATGGATCAGAAATACAAATGTAAAAATCTACCTACTCAATCAAACAACCTATTAAAAATAATTTTAAAACTAGCTATTTTAATCTATCAAGTACTTTAAGCCATTTTTTATCTTTATGGAGCTGTTAAAAATCTAAATTAGCCAGAAGTTTTGGTATAGGTCGTACCTAATCAGTGATTTAATGGTTGGGGAAAAAAAATCCCTTCTTTTTTATTCAGAATTCTTCCAGAGGCAACATGCTATTTTCAAGTTTTCTCAGAAATTATTACCTATAAAAGGTATATCAGTGATGTCTGGAAGGGGCAAGTACTGGCTAAAGTCAATTAGTACATTTTCAGGAATTTTGCAAGCAGGTTGTTAAATCCTCGGTGGTTTGGTATTGCCCAAGGTAGGAGCTTTTATACCAGGAGATAGGCAGACTCTGGAAATCAGGCCTATCCCTTGTCTATGTGGCTTATCAGCACACCATTGAGTATATTTAAATCAACCATGCTCTTCTGAGTCTTATTGGGGGGGTGAAAATGTTCTAAAATTGAATTATGGTGATGGTTGTACCACTCTTTAAAGCCACTGAAAGTTCTTGAGTCATATCATATACTCTTGAAATGAGTGAGTTTTATGATCTCTAAAATATACCTCAATAAAGTTATTCAACAAAATGCCCCCAAATTAACAAACAAAACGTCGGCACGTATTAATGGCTTTAAGATTCAGGTACATACCCCATAAATAAAAGGTGAAGCCACATTTACTCAGCACTTCTGATGGACTTATATTCTATGCAGTGATTCTCAACCTTGGTCTCACTCTGGGACCACTTGGAAAGTTTAATAAGAAAACACTCCCACAACACTGCTGTCATTAGTCTGGTCTGTGGCCTGGGCAGAAGTTTTGTTAAAACTTCTAGGGTGATTCCAGTGTGCCACCAATGTTTAGAACCACAAGTATGGAGCAATCTCTCCAGATAATGGTAGCTTGTTTGTTACAGAAACCATCCTCAGGTGCTTAATAAATGACTAGGCCTTCTGGAATAGAGAAGTCTGGACATAAATGCACATTTTGAGGTGTTTCTGGATTGTATTGAATGTCTATTCTTTGCACACAGAGAGAAGACACAGATTGTTTCCTTGTGGGTTTCACCTGTACCTGCTTCCTCCATGGGCATTATGGTGGTGAGAAGGGACAGCATACAGCTCACCTTGTCATCTAAGTGAGTGCCAACGTCCCAAAAGACAGAGTCCAGGCTCCAGGATTATTGAATTAAAGGACCACAGTTGAATATCTCCTTTGGCTCTTTTCTCTTTGGGGGCTTCCTACTGATCATGGGTGGGAACATAGATAAGGAAGCATATTCTAAAGAATTAGAGTTTAATAATTTAATGAGGCTCTGAGAGCCCAAGTGTCCAGTTTTGGTGCCTGGACTTGTGACACCCGCTTTGGGTGCTCAGGGACATTTTACCTTTTCTCTTTGGGGAAATCTAGAAGGTTAGCAATATCCTGGAACTCTGAATTTCCAATAAGAAGAGCTTACTTTATAGAAAATTTTAGCTGTTACATCTGATTTACCTTCTGAAGGTAGAGTTCGAATCTGAGACCTCAAATTTAAAATCTAAAGACAGGACTTATTGAGAACTTTTACACTAATACAACACAAAAGACACAATCCCTGCCATGTTAGTGCAGAGAGATTTCATCCCTTCTTCAGAGTTTCTCGGGTTAAGAACAGGCTTTGGCAGATTGGAATCCCAGCTCTGCCATTTAATAGATGTGTGACATAGACAAGTTATTCAACACTTTTGTTACTCATTTTCTTCCTCTGTAAGATGGAGATGATAACAGTTCCTATGTTGTTGGGTTGTTGTGAAGATTTGAGCTGTTCACTAAGACAGAGGGTGCAGGTCTCGCCTCTCGTGAAGCACAGGTGTCAAAATCAGCCTCATCAGGCTGTTCTTGGTATTTTAGGGTAAAGGTTCAGTGTCTCTAGGAAATCCCCTATTCCTCTCTTATGTAATATCTGTTTCTCTGATTAAATATCCTGATGAGTTGTCTCATCTGGTCCCTTCCTAAAGACAGGACTATGATGACTCCACCTACTCAAATTCATACCTGTTTGAGGCAGAAATTATATCCTCTCTCTGACTTGCTAGTATGTAAGAGGCTCAAAGTTGCCCCTGCAGACGTGCCTATATTCATGAGCTCACGAAGGCAGTGTCAGGAAAAAGAAAGGCATATGGACATTGCTGTAGACACTTCCCCCTTTCTCTTTTGAAAAAGTCCCCCTCCTGTACAGTAGGGTAGGCTTTCTGTTTATCTTACTGGCAACAGCTTAATAAAGCTAAAATATTTTAACAGCACATTTATTCATAAACCAGACGATATGAAGGAAATCAAGCAACATCAACTTATACATTTCAATCCTGTCCCTACTCTCAAAGTCTGTCTAGCACTTGAATATTGTCCCACAGTCTGCATCTACCTGCTTTCACATCTGGGAAAACAATACGTGCTTTACAACGCAGTTAGCTCCAAGCAGGAAGACACCTAACAAACACAAATGAATCAAGTGGAAGGGATGGAAAATCGGGGTGGCAGAGTGCTAAAGATAATCATTAATCGAAGTGAGCATTAGGGAATGGGGAATTAATGCTCAGTCAGGAAGCGCTTTGAAAAGTGGATGTGCTTGCTCTCTTACCCCAAGTCCTGCAGCAGTTCAGCTTCTCCATCGGATCTGCTCCACAGATCTGAAGGATCCTGGGTGCTCATCTTCCCTTCTAGAGACTCTGCTCTGCCCATTCGCGCTCCTCACGTCTGTGAAGCCCCTGCAGGTGCTGAGGGAAGAAGCAATGGGCTCTGCTGCTCCTCACACTCTCCTACGAGAGAAGCCAGCTGTGAGCCTCCAACCCGCAAGGAAGTGAAACTTGGTTACTCCTCCCACCGACACTTACCACCCTGGCCTGAGGCACTGGCAGGAGTGTTCTGTCAGTCAGGAAGTATGCAAACTTAGCTAGCTACCTCTGAGGACACCCAAACTGCATCATGCAACCTGCAGTTTCTGTCAAAGGAAATAAATATGACAGCACTCCAATTGGGACTGGACAATGAGTTCAAACTCCTCATGTAAGGCCACACCACAGCTCCTCCTTGGTCTTCTCTGGTTTGTAGAGGGGGTGTATGCACTCATTCACCACACTTTCTGTCTCACAACAAGCACACAGGAAACAGAGGAAGCTTCTAATTCAGGAGCATCATTACAGTAGGAAAACAAATCAGAGTCAAATCACTAACTTCAATCCTGAAGTCTGGTTTTTAACACTTTCTCAATACTTCTGTTTCAATTATCCAAGTTTCCAACATATGTTTGACGTTCAGGTTGTCACGCTTTAGAGACATTTATTATTTCCTCCATGGAAAAAAGATAAGTTGAGAAAAACGTAGGAAAGTTGGAGGGAGCCAGGCTGGTGCCTGCTACTGGGGGTGTTAGAATGCCACCCCCCTCATCACACTACCTTCCCTGGGCTTACTAGCCAGTATTGCTTTGTGTCCACATTCATGGATAGAGAATTTCATCTGCCTGAAAGTCCTAATGGGAAACTGCAGTAACTCTGAATTCTTGGGAACTGGAAAAAACCCAGCAATAAATGGATAAAAAAAATATGTATTGCTTCCTGCCTTCTCTCTGAATGTGCTTCTGTTTTTTTCTTTTCTTTTTTAATTTCTTTTCTCCTTTCTTTTCTTTTTTCTTTTCTTAATCCCCACCCAAGGATATGTTTACTGATTTTAGAGAAAGAGGAAAGGAGAAAAAGAAACATTAGTGTGAGAGAAAAACATTGATCAGTTGCCTCCTGTACATGCCCTGACCAAGGATGGGACCCACAACCCAGGTATGTGCCCTGACTGGGGATTGAACCTGCAACCTTTTGGTGTACAGGCTGACACTCCAACCAACTAAGCCACCTGGCCGGTCCCATTCATATTCTCAGTCTCTCTCCCTGACTCAGGGTTCACCAGAGTGCTCTGTAGCTTGCTTCTCCCTGTGTCATTTGAGGACCATCACCATTGGCACCACTTGGAGCTTATGAGAATGGAGAATTTGAGGTTCGTCCCAGCCCTTCTAAACCAGCAACTGCCTTAGAACCAGACCCCCAAAGTGACTCCCTGCACATTAAAATTTGAGGAGACTATTTTTATAGGGTACCAAACCAGAGTTGTTCCTAAAGTAGAGCCTGACCTGCACCTAGCATCATCTACCCTTCCTTAAGGTCCTTCACTGTTATTTCCGCGTGTGTCTGCCGTTTGTGAGACCCTGGCTTGTTCTGATTGCCAGAGAGAAATTCCTGAGTTTCTAGAGACAGCCTGGAGGAGACTAGGCTCTGATAACACACAATGATTGCACACAAGCATTTAAAATTCTTTCAGCTACTGTTTGTTTGCAGAGAAGTGCAAGATCCACTTGCAACAGTGGCCAATCCTGGCCAGGAAGGTGCTGAATGTGCCTGCAGCAGAGATAGGGGACCGGCTGGTGGCAGATTTCCTGTTCCCTTTCTATAGCCCTTTGTTTAGTGGTTTAGTATCTATTTTGTTCCTATTTTAGCAAATTCTTGTTTTTCTATTTTTTAGCCTTTCTTTTTAGTAGTGGCAGAGTTTACTAAAATGACCCTCTTTCCTTTTTCCAATCTTCCTGACACTCTCCTTTTATCATTTTGCTATTCCAACTGTTGTCTTCTCATGTGACGTCATTTTTTCATTTTGTCACTTATTCCATTTTCCCCAGGATCCCTCCCTTCCCCTTTGACCTCCTGTTCCACTAAGTACAAGGTCAGCATTGTAGCAGAACCAGTGCTACAGCATTAGTAGGTGGCTTCAACAAAGCTACCAGATATTCATAAAACTATCTGGAAATACAGCAATTTTCAAGCATTTTTATCTCATGGCACACATAAACTAATTACTAAAATTCTGCACACACCAAAAATATATTATGTTTTTCTCCAATCTAACAAAAAAATAAGTATAATTTTGAATCATTCACACCAGATGCCAATTGTTGTGTTGGCTGTTGTCGTTTTTAAAATTATTTATTTATTTTTTATTGTTGTTCAAGTAAATGGACAGTAGTCTCCATTTTCCCCCCACAACTCCCCCACCCCAGTCATCCGCACCTCCCACCCCTGATCCCACCCCTCTTTGTTTTGTCTATGTGTCCTTTATACATGTTCCTGAAAACACTTCCCCTTTCCCCGCCCCTTATCCCCTCTGACCTCCCCTCTGGTTACTGTCAGTTTGTTTTTAATTTCAATGTCTCTGGCCATATTTTGCTTGCTCATTTTTTTTATTGTTTAGGTTCCACTTATAGGTGAGATCATATGGTATTTGTCTTTCACTGCCTGGCTTATTTCACTTAGAATAATGCTCTCCAGTTCCATCCATGCTGTCGCAGCAGGTGGGAGCTCCTTTCTTTCTGCTGCATAGTATTCCATCATGTAAATGTACCATAGTTTTTTGATTCATTCATTTACTGATGGGTACTTAGGTTGCTTCCAGCTCTTACTTGTTAAAAATTCTGCTATGAACATTGGGATACATAGGATCTTTTGGATTAGAGTTTCAGGGTTCTTAGGGTATGATCCCAGCAGTGGAATTGCCACGCCAAAAAGCAATTCCATTTTAAATTTTCTGAGGAAATTCCATATGTTTTCCACAGTGGCTGCACCAGTCTGCATTCCCACCAACAGTGCACTAGGGTTTCCTTTTCTCCACATCCTCTCCAACACTTGTTTGTTGCTTTGTTTATGGTGGCCATTCTCACTGGTGTGAAGTGGTATTTCGTTGTGGTTTTAATTTGCATCTCTCTGATGGCTACTGATGCTGAACATCCTTTCATATATCTCTGGGCCCTCTGTATATCCTTGGAGAAGTATCTGTTCAAGTCCTTTTTTTAATTGGGTTGTTTGTCTTTCTGGAGTGGAGTCATGTGAGTTCTTTATATATTTTAGAGATCAAATCCTTGTCTGAGGTATCATTGGCAAATATGTTTTCCCATGTATAGTTGGTTCTCTTTTCATTTTAATGCTTTTTTCTTTAGCCGTGCAAAAACTTTTTATTTTGATGAGATCCTATTTCTTTATTCTTTCCTTTATGTCCCTTGCTCTAGGGTACATAGCAATGAAAATATTGCTGAATGGAATATCTGAGATTTTCCTGCCTATGTTCTCTTCTAGGACGTTTATGGTGTCACGACTTATATTTAAGTTTTTTTTTTACCTTGTATTTATTTTTCTGAATGGTGTTAAGCTGATGATCGAGTTTCATTTTTTTGCATGTAGCTGTCCAGATCTCCCAACCATTTGTTGGGAGAGGTTACTCCATTTTATGCTTCTGCCCCCTTTGTCAAAAATTAATTGACCATAGAGACATGGGTTTATTTCTGGGCTCTTTATTCTCTTCCATTGATCTATGTGTCTGTTCTTATGCCAGTACCAGACTGTTTTTGTAATCCCTCCTACTTTGTTCTTCCTTCTAAAGATTACTGAGGCTATTGGTCATTTATGGTTCCATATAAATTTTTGAAATATTTGCTCTAGATCTGTGAAATGTGCCATTGGTAATTTAATAGGAATTGTGTTGAATCTATAGATTGCTTTGGGTAGTATGGACATTTTAATGATAGTAATTCTTCTAATCCATGAACACAGCATATGCTTCCGATTATTTGTATCTTCCTTAATTTCTATCTTAGGTGTTCTGTAGATTTCCAAGTACAGGTCTTTTACCTCTTTGGTTGAATTTATCCCTAGGTACTTTATTTTTCTTGTTGCTCTAGCAAATGGGATTTTTTTCCTAGTTTCTGTTTCTGATATTTCATTGTTGGTGTACAAAAATGTCATCAGTTTCTGAATATTGACTTTGTATCCCACTGTTTTGCCAAATTCATTTATTAAGTCGAGTAGTTTTTTGGTGGAGATTGTAGAGTTTTCTGTGTCATCTTAATTGGGACCCTCTGTGCTTCCTGAATTTGTATGACTTTTTTCCCTTGTTACAGGCAACCTCCATACTACTGAACCGCAGGAACACCTCCCGCCTTCAAAAGGGGGCAGGGGGTGAACCCAAGCCCCCTGTACTTTGTTCTTTGTCTAAAATGTCAGTTACCAGCCCAGTTACAGAATATCAGGTACAAACTTTCCTGCCAAGCTGCAGGCTCAGCCACCCATGACCTGCTTAGCAACTAACAATGCTAACAGCACATAAAGAACCAGGTAAGGTTGCCAGGCTTAACTTCTGTGTAAAGCCAAGTACCTAGTTCTTTGTCTCCCAAATAAGGTAGCTAGAGACCTAACATCCACTTTTGCTTCTATGGTAACCTGTTTGTGCCACGTAGACTAGGAAGAGATAAGGCTATAAAAGCAGACCCCAACCCTACCTCGGCACCCAGAATTTAGAGACCATCTCCTCTGGACCCATGCATGTAAATAAAAGTATCGTACTCCGATATCTCTTGGTGTCTGGTCGCTTATTTTTCTGTAATACCCTTACCTAGTTTGGGAAGTTTTCTGCCATTATTTTTTTCAAACAGGTTTTCTATTCCTTGCTCCTTTTCTCTCATTCTGATATTCCTATGATGTGAATATTGTTATGTTTCATGTTGTCCTGAAGCTTCCTTAAACTATCCTTGTTCTTTTTGTGTCTTTTTTTGTTTTGTTTCTCTGACTGGGTATTTCTTTCTACCTTGTCTTCCAGCTAGCTGATTTGGTCTTCTGCTTCATCTATCCTGTTTTTAATCCCTTCTAGTGTATTTTTCATTTCAGGAATTTTATTCTTCATTTCCTCCTGGTTCTTATTCATAGTTTCTATATCCTTTTTCATGATGCTGTAGATCGCAGTAAGTTTCTTATGCCTCCCATAAAGTTCCTTGTAGTTCTCACTGAATTCCTTGAGCATCCTTATAAACATTATTTTGAACTTTATGTCTGATAGATTGTTTGCTTCAATTTCATTCAACTCTTTCTTTGGGGATTCCTCCTTTCCTTTTGATTGGGGTTATTTCTTTGTCTCCACATTTTAGGAGACTCTTTTTGTTTGTTTCTGCATCTGAAGTTGCTCTGCTTTGCCTGCTAGTCTTTGTGGTGTGGCTTTCTGTGGTAAAAGTTCTGTGGGACTCAATGGTACGGTCTCTTTGATCTCCTGATCTGGATGCTCTAGGCTTGCTTTTTATTCAGTTTATATGGGCTTTCGTGTTGTACTTGGGCTTTGATTTTTGATGGCTCATTCATTGGTGGTTTCTCCCCTCCAGCTGGCTGACTGGGAGTCACAACCCCCACCCAGTCTTGTATGCTGTTGTACAAGTGCTGGTTAACAAAGTGATACTATGCAGAAACCAAACTCATGCCAGCAAAAATATCCTTCCCACATGAGCAATGTCAACAGCAATTGATCAAATATTAATAAAGGTAGAGAAATATTAAAAATATTATAAGATAGGAAAAATGAGGTAACTAAAGGAGAGAAAAATGATTTTGAGTGGGAAGAGGAAGGAGAAATAATAAGAGTAGGGAATAGAAACAAGGCAAAGAAAGGGATAAAATAAAATTTAAAATGTAAGTAAAACAGGGAAGGGTGATGGAAAAATGGAGGAAGAAAACGGAAGAGTATAATATAAGATTTGAAATAAAATTTTAAAAGTAGTTAACCAAAGGGAACAAAATTGCAGAAAAAGCACAAAAGGATCAATAACAATGACAGCTGAGCAAAGATTAATAAAAATAGAAAGGGACAAAGAATATTACACAAGAAAAAAGAGAATATGCAATGTCTACAGTAAGGAAAAATGATTTTGAGAGGATAAAGGGAGTCAAGATAATAAGAGTCAGGAATAGAATCCAGGCTAATAAAGGGAAAAATAAAATTCCTAACTCAAATAAGCATGAGCAGGAAGAAGGAAAAATGGAATAAGATGAGGGAGAGTAAACTATGACATTTGAAATAAAAAATAGTGAACAAATAGGAATAGTTGAAGAACAGCAATAACCATAATATCCATGCCAAACAAGCCACAATTTATAAAGGTGGAAAGAAAATAAGAATATTATAAGAAGGGGAAAAATAATGTGAACTGACTAAAGGAAGGAAGTATGATTTTGAGAGAATAGAAGGAGGAGAAACAGTAAGAGTAAGGAATAAGAACAAGGTATAGGGCAGGGGAAAATACAATTTACAGTAAAAATAAGAAAAGGTAGAAAGGAGGCAAAATGAAGTAAGACAAGGGAAGAGTACAATGTAAAATTTGAAATAAAAATAAAATAAAAAATAATATAAAAATATAAATAAACAGAATAAGAAATAACTGACAGAGTAGTGAATTAGTTGGAATACAATTGACACAAAAGAAGAAGTATTTAAAGGCTATGTGAAAGAAAAAAATAGCAGAAATTCTGAAGAAAAATGAGGTAGGATTCATCTCAGCAGAGTTTGGTGTTTTCCTTCTGTCTTATATTTCTGGATCCACCTCTGGCTTTTTATCAGTTCAAGGTCCCAGTCTGGATCATCCAGCTTCTGGCAGCATCTCCTCTACCTTCACCTGCCTGTAGAGGGGGCTTCTATTGTGATATGGAGACTGGGACACCTGGGTCTCCCTTGGGAGGCATTCTTCATTCTTTTGGGAAAATTGTGGGTGTGTTCTCCCTGGCCCTACACCACCTATCTTGGTCTGTCCCAGCTTATTTCCAATAATGTGTAGTTTCGGCTGAATTAGCTGTCTGTTTTAAGGGAGGGGCCAATCTGTGTAAGAGGGTCAACTCTTTTCTGCTTGATGCTGATGGCAGCTCTGTGTGCGAGCTGATTTCTCCTTGCTGCACCAATTTCTAATCTGCCTAGTTTGCTGGCCTCTGTGGAATAGGGCCTTAGGAATCAGTTCAGTATATTTTGTCTCTCTGAGAAAAGTTCAAAATGGCCCAGTTAGGCATTTCTCTTTCTGTCTTTCTCTTGTGGATATGCACCGTACAAGGGGCTCTTGAGCCTGTCCTGCCTGTTTTGCAGAGCTCCATTGGTGGTGGCTTGCAAACCTGCAGGAGGTAGGGGCTGGGTGCGTCCTTTTGGGAAGGGGGCTCTGTCTGGCTGTAAATAATCTCATGTGCTCAACTCCTGCCTGTCTAGTTCCCAGCTCACTGCCATTGCAGCAGACACAGTCCCTAGCTTTCCACTCTCTGCGGCCTCTGGCCTGCCAACTGTGTGGAGCTGGGGCTGAGAAATCCCCTTGGTGTGCACCTTTCTGATCTCTCTGCCAGTGGGAGCAAACCACACCCTCAATTCTTTTCCCTTGATGGCAGGGCAGCTGTGCACAGTGTTCCTGCCTATCGTGACTCAGCTCCCCTTTTAAAAAGTCTCTTTGGGCATTCCCACTGCAGCACTGAGTCATTGTTTGGCTTTCCTCACACACCACTTCTCCAAAATCCAAAAGTCTCACAATCACAGCTGGCCACGGACTGTCTCTGCCTGATCAGGTGCAGATGGAATCCTTCTCTCTCTCTGACACTGTCCTGACTGGTGTTTGCCATTGCAGCTATGAGTGTGCTGCTTGACGTGTGTGTGTATGTGTGTGTGAAGTCTGGGTCTCCCCAACTTTGTGTATCCAAGTCACTCCCATCCTCGGTCTGGGGGGTTCTCTGCCCTGGGAGGGGAAGGAGCCTCAGAGCTGTGATGTCTCATTGGGTTCTCTGCATCTGCTGCCACTCCTGGGGTATTTCTCTTTCAACCTGTAAGATCTTCTTACCACCTGCTGTGAAGTGTCTTCTGTATTCCTTGGCTTCCAAACTTCACATCAGCTAAGATTCCGTTGAATGATCAGTCTATTTTTCAAAAAATAATCCAAGTATCTGAGTTGGGTGCAAGAGTAAGCAGACTCAGCTTCCACCATCTTCTCTCCTAAGGAGAACTTTTTAATAGAAATTATTCAATTTTGTTGAAGACCCTTTTTGATCTTTTTCTAATTTATTTATCTCTACAGAAATCTCATGTATCACCATGTCTGGCTTTCACCTAGTCACCCAGCAATGGCAATTTTACTGATGCCCTCCACAGTGGGAATGGTTCTGTGGGCTCCCTGTGTTACTTATTTACTGTTAAGCAAGTACTCCTTCTTCTTTTCTGTCACCTACATTGGTGGGAAATAAAGGATATATTCTTGAAAGGGAAACCAAGGCTTGGAATTACTATGGACTATGGTTACAATAGCTTGGGGTTGATGGACCATTTCTCTGTTTCTCACTGTCTGTTCTTCCTACCCGTGATGAATAAGAAATTACCATTTCATGTTAAATTGGAACAGAGGAACAGCAGACAAAGAAAGAATGGACATTGTTTTTTAGCTGAAGTTCGGGTCTCCAAAAGGAGGGCTTTTTTTTTTAAATAATTACTTTATTGTTGTTCAATTACAGTTGTCTGCATCCTCTCCCCTCCCAAGAGGGCTTTCATCTTTCCTCCTAATTGTGTGGCAAGCTCAGAGCTGCCAGTTTGCTTTCAAAAATATTGGAATTTTACTTTGAGCTACCACCTCTGTGTTCTCTGCTTCAGTTACGTGATCACTTAATACAGTAGTAAAGGTTAAGGCAACTGGTTTTCTTGAATTAATTGGGACCCTATTTTATTGTCTTCTCTTGTCCATGTAAGTAGTCCTACCTTCCTTGTTGAATAAGTCTGTCTGGATATGGCTATAATTCATCAGGTTCAAGGTGTAAAATTCACTCTAACCCCTTCCTCTTTCAGGGGAGTGGGAAAGTGGAAACAGAAATAGAAGGAGTTTCCACAGAAGGAGAAATGAAAGATATAAACACTTTGGATTTTACCTTTCCAGTACATTCATTTCCTGGGTGATTTAAAATTCTGAAAAATTAAGCCTGGTAGAGCCATGGTGTGAGCTTCCTGATGCTCAGGAAATATTTTATAAAGGTAAATTTTGCTCATTGAAAAATGACAATGATGGCCAAATAGGCAGATAGATATCCCAGGGGTGATGAGAAGGCATTTCTGTTCTCCCTATGCGAGCCCTGTGGGTCAAGGGTCACACACAATTCATTTTCTGCTGAACCTTGCCACCTGACTGTTCTGGCTTCTCTTCTTACCATTCCTTTTAAGAGTCATTCTACTGGTCTTTGGCCAATTTTTCTTCCACCAACCCATATAGGCCATGTGGTGTATGGACCTAACCTTGAACTCTGACTTGTGTTTTAGTTTCTACTCTCTTTTCAGCTGCTACATGTGGAATCCCATTACCATCTGCTTCCACATCTCTCACTATTTAATGGGCTTGCACCAGACTGCCATGTTCCATGCTCTGTCTACATGGATGTCATTGCTCCTTCCTGATCTCTGAAGTTCCCTGGGATAGCTATTCAATCTTCTATGTATAATCCTTATCTCTGTCTCTACAGAGATATGTCTATATCTGTGATTCTGCATGGCTCACTCTTTTTTTTAATGATGTTTTGTCGGGGCAGGAAAGTTGTTCCAGCATTGCACTGGTGGAGGTGACCAATTTTTTGAAGTTGGTGAGTTACAGCCATATCCAGACAGCCTTAGCATAGGTTTCTCCAGGGAACTGGATTAAGATAGGCTTGATAATTCTGTCATATTATATCCAGAACCATTCTTTGGGCCCCACTGTTATGTTGTATTGATCATATCAGAGTCCTTCTTTACTTAGACATTTTGCTCTCATTGGTAGTTTTAGGCAAACAGATTTCTGCTGGATTTCTTAGATCATCAGTCATATCTGTGTCTGTCTAAATCCCAACTCTATACAGGGTCTCCAAAATCCCATGCAAAATAAGGAATGATTCTGACTGGGTGAGGAGTGAGGAGTAGGAGAAGGTTTAACAAGACTCCACCTTGTATCCTCAGCACCAGCACAACACAAAGCCCATTTCTGAGGAACTATTTGGCCACCTATTCTCCTTTCTTCTCCCCTGGGGTGGAGGAGACTCAAGCACCACTTAAATTTAGTCCCATAAAGAATACATTTGCTTTGTGCATACTCTCCTTCTGTTTGGAATGCCCTCCCCCATGCTTCCTCTGGCCAACTCCTTTGCATCTTCAAGCCTCAGCATATGTTTACCTGCTTTTTTCTGTGGCGGTTTTCTGGCTCCCCTTCTGCAGCCTGGGTTAGGTAGTCTTTGTGCTGCTCAGCATCTGCACTGCCATAATACACTTTGCATGTCTAGATGATAACACTTTTGCCATAGTAATGAGATCGAAGGTTTTATTTTTCCTTGACGTTATTCCTCAGGACAAAATTCTATTTATTGGTGTGAGAGAGCACTTAGAGGAGAGCTTATGTCTCATTCATTTTTATACCCCTTCCACTAAGCACAGTACCTGGGTGGGTAGTAGCTGCTTGACAATTCTTCAGTTGATGGTAGAGAGCCTTTCTGAAGATTTTGAGAGAAAGATGACAATTGGGATAACTTTTTATTTTGGGCATTGTGTCAGTTTGAACTTCTGGAAGGTAGAGGCCAAGATGGAACTAAAAGTGCAAGAAATGTCTTAGGTGGAAGTGCCTGTAAAGGACAGATGAGGGGAGGAGAGTAGAAGACCAGGAGAGCTTCAGACCACAATGTGGAGCTGTGTGCTAGGTTCTAGAGCTGCCATAAGAAAGTACCATACGCTGGGTATCTACAAACAGAAATTTATTCTTCCTCATTTTGGGAAGTCATAAGTCTGAAATTGAGGTTGGCAGCATTGGTTTCTTCTGGAAGCTCTGCGGGAGAATCTGTTCCAAACCCCTCCTCTAGCTTCTGGTGGTTGCGGCAATCCGTTAGTGTTCCTTGGCTTATAAATGCATCTCTTCAATCTTTGCCTCTTCACACTGCCTTCTTCTCTCTATGTCTTCTAATGGTCTTCTTGTGAGGACACTCATCATTGGAATTCAAGACCACCCTTAGCCGAGGACCACCTTATCTTAACTATTAATATCTGTAAAGAATTTATTTGCAAGTAAAATCACATTTTGAGGTTCTAGATGGACATGAATTTTGGAGGGACACTACTCAACTCAGTACACATTGACCCATTTGGAGTGAGAGAAAGAGGAAGAAGAAGGGGAATTGAGTACAAAGAGCCTCAGTTCTAAGAAAGTCTCCATCAGGGCAACAGGCAGCCCAGAACAGAGATTGCCCACTAGAGAAGTTTACATTGGGCAGGAATAGTCCAGGTTTAGTACCCTTGTTGTCATGGCCTTCACGGTAGGTTTTCTCTGAAGAGAGTTCGCATGGTGGGCTCCCAAGGCTGCTGCAGAAGGGCTTAAATATAAAAGTTATGTTCCCTCTGTTGACACAAGAAACATGCAAACCTATAGAAAAGTTTTGTAAGAGTTTGTTTCAGCCAAACTGGAAACATATGCTGGGGAGCAAGATCTCAAATGCTCTGAAGATCAACCATTTTGCAGCTTTGTTTCGTGTCTTTGAAATTAAGGAGTAGACCTAAGGAAGATTGGAGATAGCATGGTGAGGACTGGATTACAGGATAGTTTAAGTGCTTTCTTGCAGGTGGTTTTGGATTATTTCAAATGTATGTTGACCTAGATCCACAGAAACAATTGGCAGGGCTTGCTTAAGGCAAAGATAAACGTTTTACTAAAATGTTATATGCCTGAGGTGTGACTACTTACCATGACCTGCTCAGTTAGGAATTTATGATCAGATCACCCTGTGAGATTACTTTCCTTAGAACCCCCTTTTTTCATTCACACCTCTCTTCCTTTTTCTCAAATAATTATGATAAAATGCTAGCTCTGGAGCAGCTGAAAGACTGCAGTGAGCATCTCCCAATGTCCTAGACCACTGATCTCCTCTAGAAGAAAAGCTATGTAACAGTCAACCATGGCTTTCTGGAGTCTTGGCTCCCAGGGTCCAGGCACTCCAGCTTACCAGTTCCATCTCCAGACAAACTAGATATCTGCCAGAAGCATATACCCAGCAGAAATCTTTCCAATCTTCCCCCTTTCCACTTTCTTATTTCTACCTTATTGTTTTCCCATTTTTAATTTTCAGTATTCAATATTGAACTCCATTCTCAGCCTTCTCCATTTAATTTGAAAGATTTGTTCCATTCCTGAAACCAATCACTTGGTTTAATTCCTTTATATATCTATCATCTTCAAGCATTTGAAGGTTTTACAGAAATGCAGCTGTGTAGTTTACAAAGCCCCTTCAAGAAAGGTGGAAAATCAAGAGTTCTCTCTGTAGTAGTGGGAGATCTTTGTTTTGCATTGAGGTTCCCTAGAAATCTAGTATGTCACCCAGGAAAAGCCCCATTCTCTCAACATTTCCTGAGGGCCATATGTGTCCCTCATCCACTGTGATTTCACAGTAGAGCAAAGCTCACATACTCCATCAGGGCCACGAGAATGGAATGTCAAGGATCAAGTTCATGGCTTCTGTGGACTTTATTTCATTTCCTACCAGTATGTTCAGTTGCTTTGTTATTGAATTAGTGACAGGGTATCTCCCTAGATTATAAAAAACAAATACATGTTTAGCATTGTCCAAACTAGCTCTTCCCTCCTCCTTGCTCCTCCTTGAACTTAATTCACTTTTTCCTTAGACCTTTGTAATTGCTTTTCCCTCTTCCTGGCTCTCTCTACCTCCAGATCTCACCTGGTTCCCTCTTACACTTCACTGGGTGTTTGTTTTTTTCCTTCCAAAATCTTATATTTTATTTTCCCATTACCATTTAACACCCTTATCCCCCTCCCCTGCAATCACCACACTGTTGTCCTTGTCCATGAGTCCTTTTTCCTTTTTGTTTGACCCTTCCACCCACTAACCTCCCCACCCCCCGCCATTAGCTGTCATCCTGCTCTCCATCTATGAGTCCATCTCTGTTTTGCTTGTTAGTTCAGTTTGTTCATTAGATTCCACATATGAGTGAAATAATATGGTATTTATCTTTCCCTGACTGGCTTATTTCACTTAGCATAATATTCTCCAGGTCCTTCCATGTTGTCACAAAGAGTAAAACTTTCTTAATTTTATTGCTGAGTAGTATTCCATTGTATAAATCCCATAGTTGTTTTATCCACTTGTTATTGATGGACACTTGGGCTGTCTCCATATCTTGGCAATTGTAAAAAAACATTGCAATGAACAGAGGGGTTCTTATGTTCTTTCAAATTACTGTTCTGGGTTTCTTTGGGTATATTCCCAGAAGCTGAATTGCTAGGTCAAAAGATGGATCCATTTTTAATATTTTGAGGTATCTCCATCCTGCTTTCCACAGTGGTTGCACCAGTTTGCATACCCATCAACCATGCAAGAAAAGTTATCTTTTCTCCACATCTTCACCAGCACTTGTTTGTTGATTTATTGATGATAACCATTCTGACAAGTGTGAGGTGATTGATATCTCATTGGAGTTCTAATTTGCATTTCACTGATGATTAGTAATGTTGAGCATGTTTCCATATGTTTATTAACCATCTGTATGTCCTCTTTGGAGAAGTGTCTATTCAGGTCCTTTGCCCATTTTTAAATTGGATTGGTTTTTTATCTTTTTTTTGGTGTTGAGTTTTGTAAGTTCTTTATAAATCTTGGATATTAACCCCTTATCAGATATATTGACAAATATGTTCTCCCATCCCATGGGTATTTTTTAAAATTTTGTTGATGGTCTCCTTTGCTGTACAAAATATTTTAGTTTGATATAGTCACATTTGTTTATTTTCCCTGTGGAGATATCCTGTCAGCATGGAGGAGCAGGTGAGGAAGGTGTTTATGGGCTGCGCCAATAAAAGATACACATAATCACTCACATTCTGCTGAAGACAGCTTATCAGGTGACTCTGCAATGGAGATTGGAAGTGTAATCAAGCTGTGTGTCAGGAACAGAGCAGAAGAAATTTTCTTCATGTTGCTAGTGGTGCCTGATGCACCTCCCATAAATGTAAAGACCTGCTTTACAACATATTCAAATCACTCTATTAGGCACAGAATAGATACCTGGCTTGAGAAGAGTCATCTGAAAAGAGTTGAGGGTTTTGGTAGATATCCTTGAGATAGTATAGCCAAAAAACACCCCCAAAATAAAACAAACAAAAATACCCAAAGCAAAACAGAGCAAAACAAAACAAAACCCCCAAGATGATTAAGGACACTTGAGGCAACATTAACAGAAAGAAATGGCATGAATACCAAAGGAGGTGCAAATCCTGCCCAACCCTTCTAAGGACACCATCATTTGTCTTTCATATATTTTTCTGCTCACTGCTCTAGTGGACTCCAGAAAACTAAAGTATGTCCAAGTGAAATGGTGGGACAGTTGATAAATCTTTAAAGAAAAATAGCAGATGGGTGTACAGTGATTGTCTTTAGGGTCTGAAGGTCTGTGGAAAGGAAAGAACATTTAGTGTATGTGGCTCCTGGAGGCAGGACTCAGTGGGGTCAAGGTTTTGTGGCAGCAGAGAAGGCTTTTCAATACGAAAGTCACCTGGACATGCAACCCCATAAAAGGCAGTACTTCATGTGGTTTTCAGTAAAAACTAAGTTCAAAGGGAAACTATATGGTCAAAGGACTTGAGGAGAAATTCATGAATGAGAAAATGCAAATTCAAAATCCCATTGGTAATCCATGATATATAAATTATATTAGCAATGGGATACTTTTTTTGCTTATCAAATTAGCAAAAATGAAAATGAACAAACAACCCTCTCTCCCCTCCACCTTCCCAAACCCAACCACCCGATAATGCCCAATGTCAGTGAGATTTGCTATGATCAGCATTTTCATACCCTGCTCTGGGTATGAAGACTGGCCATTTAGCAGTATAATTTCTAAGATCTTTGTAAGAAGTACTTAATCATTGACCCAATAATTTCATTTCTATGAATTTTAAGCAAAATAATTTGGCAAATACAATATTGACATAGTAATCTTCATTGTTACATTATCTTATAAAAGTGATAGGCTGGAAACAGTCTAAACGTATAACATTAACAGAATTAAAAAATGCATACAACAGCCATAGACTGGATTAGTAAATAGCCTTTAAAAATGTGATTTGTTAGGGGTTTTTAGTATAAACTTACAAGTAATCTCAATCAAGGAGGAAAAAGCTGATAGAAGAAAATGCCATAAACATGTCAATAGGTAGGCTGGAAGCAGCTCTGAAAAGTGAAATTATGGAAAACTCTTTAAATGTTTCCTTTTATTGTTTCTATATCTTCTTTTTAAAAAATTGTTGTTCAATTACAATTGTCCCCATTTTCCCCCCATTACTCTCCATTGCCCTACCCACCCCCACCTTCCATTTGTAGTCACCCCCCCAACTTTGTTGTCTTTGTCCGTGGATCCTTTATACATGTTCATTGATTTGACCCTTCCCCTTCTTTTCCCGGTTACCCCCCACACTGCTCCCCTCTGGTCACTGTCAGTTTGTTATTTATTTCCATGTCTCTGGTTCTATTTTGCTCACTCACTTGTTTTTTTGATTAGGTTCCACTTACAGGTGAGATCATATGGTGTTCATCTTTCAATGCCTGGCTTACTTCACTTAGCATAATATTTTCTAGTTCTATCCATGCTGTTGTGAAGGGTAGGAGTTCCTTCTTTCTTTCTGCTGCATAGTATTCCATTGTGCAAATGTACCACAGTTTTTGATCCACTCATTTACTGATGGGCACTTAAGCTGTTTCCAGCAGTTGGCTATTGTAAATAATGCTGCTATGAACATTGAGATACATATGTTCTTTTGAAATGGTGTTTCAGGATTCTTAGGGTATAACTCCAGCAGTGGGATTGCTGAGTCAAAAGGCAGTTCCATTCTTAGTTATTTGAGGAAATCCCATACTGTTTTCCACAGAGACTGCACCAGTCTGCATTCTCACCAACAGTGTACTAGCACTCTCTTTTCTCCACAGCTTTGTCAGCACTTGCTATTTGTTGGTTTGTTTATGATGGCCATTCTGACCAGTGTGAAGTAGTACCTCATTGTGGTTTTAATTTGCATCTCTCTGATGGTAGGGATGTTGAGCATTCGTTCATATGTCTCTGGGCCCTCTGTATGTCCTCCTTGGAGAAGTGTCTGCTCAGGTCCTTTGCCCATTTTTTTTATTGGATTGTTTATCTTCCTGGTGTGGAGTCATATGAATCCTTTATATATTTTGGAGATCAAACTCTTGTTTGATGTATCATTGGCAAATATATTTACCCACACAGTTGGTTCCCTTTTAATTTTGCTGATGTTTTCTTTAGCCGTGTAGAAGCTTTTTATTTTGATGAGGTCCCATTCATTTATTCTTTCCTTTATATCCCTTGCCCTAGGGGACATATTGGTGAAAATATTGCTGCATGGAATATCCGATATTTTCCTGCCTATGTTCTACTCTAGGACTTTTATGGTGTCATGACTTATATAAGTCTTTTATCCATCTTGAGTTTATTTTTGTGTATGGTGTAAGCTGATGGTCGAGTTTCATTTTTTTGTATGTAGCTGTCCAGATCCCCCAACACCATTTGTTGAAGAGGCTATTTTTACTCCATTTTATGCTCCTGCTCCCTTTTTCAAATATCAATTGACCATAGAAATATGGGTTTATTTCTGGGCTCTCTATTCTGTTCCATTGTTCTATGTGTCTGTTTTTATGCCAGTACCATACTGATTTGATTACAGTAGCTTTGTAATATAGTTTGATATCAGGTATTGTGATCCCTCCTACTTTGTTCTTTCTCAAAATTGCTCCAGCTATTTGGAGTTGTTTATGGTTCCATGTAAATTTTTGAAATGTTTGTTCTATATTTGTGAAATATGTCATTGGTATTTTAATATAGATTCTGTTGAATCTATAAATTGCTTTCGGTAATATGAACATTTTGATGATGTTAATTTTTCCAATCCATGAACACAGTATGTGCTTCCATTTATTTGTGTCTTCTTTAATTTCTTTCTTAGGTGTTCTGTAGTTTTCTGAGTACAGGTCTTTTACATCCTTGGTTAGGCTTATTACTAGGTACTTTATTTTTCTTGTTGCTATAGCAAATGACATTTTAAAATATTTTAAAATATTTTTAAAAGATTTTATTTAGTTTTAGAGAAAGGGGAAGGGAGGGAGAAAGAGAGGGAGAGAAACATCAGTGTGTTGTTGCCTCTCAGGCGTCCCCTACTGGCAACCTTGGCCTGAAACCCAGGCATGTGCCCTGAGTAGAAATTGAACCAGCAGCTCTTTGGTTCGCAAGCCAGTGCTCAAGCCACTGAGCTACACCAGCCAAGGTGCAAATGGGATTTTTTCCCTTAATTTCTGTTTCTGATATTTCATTGTTGATGTACAAAAATGCCTTCAGTTTCTGAATATTCACTTTGTATCCTGCTGTTTTGCCAAATTCACTTATTAGGTTGAGTAGTTTTTTGGCGGTGTCTATAGGGTTTTCTATCATGACACTATCATGCCATTTGCTAACAATAACAGTTTTACTTCCTCCTTTCTGATTTGGATGCCTTTTATTTATTTATTTTTGTCTGATCACTGTGGCTAGAACTTCCAATACTTTGTTGAATAGAAGTGGTGAAAGAAGATACCCTTGTTCTTGATATTAGTGGGAAAGCTTTTACTTTTTACCTGTTGAGTATGATGTTGGCTGTAAGTTTCTCATGTATGGCCTTTATTATGTTGAGGTATGCTCCCTCATTTTCCACTTTGCTGAGTGTTTTTATAATAAATGGGTATTGTACCTTATCAAATGCTTTCCCCACATTATTGATATGATCATATGATCTTTGTCTTTCTTTTTGTTTATGTGATGTATTACATTTATTAATTTGAGAATATTGTACCATCTTTGCATCCCTGGAATAAATCTTACTTGATCGTGGTGTATGATCTTTTGAATGTATTGCTGGGTGAGATCTGCCAATATCTTGTTGAAGATTTTAGTGTCTATGTTCATCAGTGATATTAGCCTATAGTTTTCTTTCTTTGTTTTGACTTTATCTGGTTTGGGGATTAGGATGCTGCTGGCTTCATAAAAAAAGTTTGGGAGTCTTCACTCTTCTTGGAGTTTTTGAAATAGTTTGAAAAGGACAAGGGTCAGCACTTCCTTAAAAGTTTGTACAATTCTCCTGTGAAACCATCTGGTCCAGGGCTTTTGTGTACAAGGAGTTTTTGATTGCCACTTTGATTTTGTTAGCTGTTATTGGTCTGTTCAGGCGTTTTGCTTCTTCTTGATTCAGTTTTGGAAGATTGTATATTTCTAGAAATTTGTTCATTTCACCCAGGTTGTCCAATTTCTTGGCATATAATTGTTTGTAGTAATTTCTTACAATCCTTTGTATTTCTGTGGCATCGATGTAACTTCTCTTTCACTTCTGATTTTATTTATTTGGGTCTTCTCTCTTTTTTTCTTGATGAGTCTGGTTAAAGGTTTGTTAATCTGTTTATCTTTTCAAAGAACCAGCTCCTGGATTTATTGATCCTTTGAATTCTTCCATTAGTCTTTATGTCATTTAATTCTGCTCTGATCTTGATTATTTCCTTCCTTCTGCTCCCTCTTGGCTTTGTTTATTGTTGGGAGAAATAGTAAGAGTGGGGAATGGAAACAAGTGATAGCAAGAAAGAAAACGAAATTTAAAACAAAAATAATGAGAGGAAAGAAGAAGATAAAATGGGGTAGAGAAAGGAGGAGCAAAATATGTGAACTGAAATAAATTATGATAAGAAATCTAGTGATTTTGCCCTGGCTGATGTAGCTCAGTGGATTGAGCGCGGGCTGGGAACCAAAGGGTCCTGATTCGATTCCCAGTTGGGGCACATGCCTGGGTTGCAGGCCAGGTCCCCAGTGAGGGCCATGTGAGAGGCAACCATACATTGCTGTTTCTCTCCCTCTCTTTTTCCCTCACTTCTCCTCTCTCTAAAACTAAATAAATAAAATCTTTTAAAAAATCTAGTGATTTAATATGCACAAACTTAAAGGACAAGAAATGAATGTTAAAAAGCTATGCAGGAAAAAATATCACAAATCATGGAGAAGACCATGGTGGATTTTATCTCGGTAGCATCTAGTATTTACCACTGTTTTTTCTTTCTGGATCCACCTCTGGTGATGTCAGATGGTGATCCTGTCTGGCCTTAGGCAGTTTGAGACTTCCAGGGATCTACTGTCTGTGGCTGACTCCTTCAGTTGTTAATTTAGTCACTCTGCCCTTAGCAGTCAGGCTTAAGCACCACAGAGTGGGACAGAATCCCTCCTGGAGGCAGAGCAATTGCTTCCCCTCAGGCTGATGTCACCTGGTGAAGAGTAGTCTGCCTGAACAAGATGGTTGTAGCTGTATGGGGGATGACTCAGCATTGGTATCCCTGAGGCTACTCTCACAGTTCTCTCCCTATAGCCTCCATTCCCAGTCTTTCCCCAGATGTTTTCAGTCCACTCTGCAACCTCTTTTGCTGGAGTGCAGGGTAAGTGGCTATAAATGAAAATTTATGTGTTGGCCCTTTAAATGGCTCTTTATATCTCTAGCAATCTGTCTCTGGAAGAGAGAAACCTTGCCGCTTTTTGTAGCTGGATGTTATCTGTGACTTTTCAGGTTCTGGTCTCTAGGCTAGGGTCTCTACTTAGGGTTTAGACTTCATACTTCTCAGGGGGATCCAACAAGCCACTTAAATATCCTCCAGTGCTTCAGCTGCCACCTGTGGGTGCCCAGCCAGCCCTCTCCAGTCTCCACCACACTCCCTATCAGTCATGTTGTGTTGAAGCTCTTTCTCTTGCCTGTTTGCAGTTAGAAGGCTTCTCTCTTGCTATTATTCAGTTGTTTGTTCCAAATGACTTCTCCACAATTTAGTTGTAATTCCAGATAGGTCCTGGAAGGAGGTTGGTATAACTTCCACTCACTCCTCTGCCATCTTGGATCTCCAATCTGTTTCTATATCTTCTAAGTTATAAAATATCACTTTGATAATTAGGAGATATGAAGCAAAAAACCTATTAAAAAACAGAAAGGAGTATGCTCTTAGTAATGTAATATTAACTGGAGGCCAGATAGTGCAGGAAGCAGGTTGTGAATGAGGCAGGTGGTTAGGGGTAGGTGGAGTGAGAGTGGTCTGGCCTGCTGGAAGAGAAGCAACACTGACATTGTTCTTAATTGCTGGTGTCTGGTGGTAATAAAATCAGACTCATGTCTCATTCTCATGGAGTTTATTATTGTTTCTCAATTCTTCTTGGTTATTCTTTTGGTTCAGTTGCTCCCAACCCTCATTCACCCACCTTTGTAGCTAGTGGTTAAAGTAGTCTTATATTTGGAGAAAATCACTTTGAAGATTCCTTTTAACTTTGGGATGTTGTGATCTTTTGGAAACCATCACGCAGTGTTGTAGAAGCCACCTGCACACGCATGGTGCACATTATGTTTTGTGTTGAATCTGGGGACTACTTGCGTTTAACAAAACACCTGTTATCACAGTGCCTTCAAATAGAGCAGTGATGGCACATTATTCCAATCATTTTAAGAAAGCACATGTATGTGTAGTTTAAGAGGAGTGTTTTTTGACATGTCCCCTAGTATCCTAGGGGGCAGTATAGCTTTCTTATGAAGTAATCCAAACAGACTAAGTGATATTATTGTCCCTTCTGCAAAGCCTCCACTTCAGCACTCACTTTGCCATTTTAAGACACTGTATCTTAAAAATATACAAACATCTGCATTTGAGGGTTAGTGTGACAGGTACTGTTTGTGCTGGTGAAGAGAGGTGCCATCTGTGTGGAAAGGTCATACTTAATCATGTTGGCACTAATTTCTGAATAACAAAATCACAGACTGAAATGAAAACTCAAAGACACCAGCTTGTTTTTAAGTTTCCAATAGTAGCTCCTAATTCAACAAAGAGAAACTGTGGTTTCATGTTTTTGGATCATGTGGTCCTTATTCAAATCCTTCTTGTATTTTGGTCTGACTTCATTTGAAAAGATTGCTGTACTAACCAATATGTGCAAATAACAAAGTGCAAAAATGATTTGACTAATGAGCCAGCTAATATATTTCTCAGACATTCTAGCTTCCCAAGAGGTTCCAGGGTAGAATCAGGTTATGAAAATGGGTCAGCCTTGAAATCACCCATAATTGTGTTTGTGGGCTGGTGGTGGGGCCAGAGTGAAGGCGGTGAGTGAGGAGAGCAGCACAGCTAAAATTTCAAAACATCTTGGTTTACCTTAGGGTGGATATTAAGAAATTGGAAAGGCCTTCAAACTTCTCATGGGGAATATGTAGAGAGAAATTTCAGCTCCTGTTTAACAGGTTGGGCCAATGGGTTGGACAATAATAAAGTACTTGCCTAAGGCCCTGCATGTAGTCAGTGGTGGAGCTGAGATCTGACTTAGTCCATTGTTTTGCTTTACTGATTCCAGGGATACAAAAGTCAGCACTTTAATGCTCTTTTAAATTCACAAAGTAAACAAGGCTCCAAAAATTTAAGAAGACTGAAATCATATCAAGTGTCTTCTCTGATCATAATGGAATCAAACTAGAAATCAGTCACATGAAAGAAAACTGAAAAACACACAAAAACATGGAGGCTAAATAGCATGTAACTAAATAATGAATGGTTAACAATGAAATAAAGGAAGAAATCAAAAGATACCTTGAAACAAATGGAAATTAGGACACAGCAACCCAAACTCTGTGGGACACAGGGATAGCAGTCCTGAGCATTCCCTGTGTTCAAAGCATTACAAGCCTACCTCAAGAAACAAGAAAATCTCAAATAAACAATCTAACTTCACACTTAAAGGAACTACAAAAAGAACAACAAACAAAGCCCAAAGTATATAAAAAAGGAAATAATAGAGATCAAAGCAGAAATTAATGAAATAGACTCTAAAAAATGCAAAAGTTCAATAAAATCAAGAGCTGGTTCTTTAAAAAGATAAACAGATAAACAAAACTTTAACCAGATGCATCAAGAAAAAAATAGAGAGGACCCAAATAAATAAAATCATACAGGAAAGTGGAGAAGTAACAAATGACACCAAAGAAATAAAAAGAATTGTAAGAAAATATTATGAATAACTATATGCCAACAAATTGGACAATCTGGATGAAATGGATAAGTTCCTAGAAACATTCAGTCTTCTAAAACTGAATCAGGAAAAATCAGAAAATCTGAATAGATATATTACAACTAATGAAATTAAAGCAGTAATCAAAAAACTTCCAACAAACAAAATTCCTGGACAAGACAGCTTCACAGATGAATTATTACCAAACATTCAACAAATTAACATTTATCCTTCCCAAACTATTCCAAAAAATTCAAGAGGAGGGAAGACTCCTAAGCTCATTTTATGAGACCAGCATTATTCTAATCCCAGAATCAATAAAGACACTACAAAAAAAATTATAGGCCTGATGAACATAGATGCAGAAATCCTCAACAAAATATTTGCAAACAAGTTCCAGCAATACTTTAAAAAGATCATATAGTATGATCAAGTAAAATTTATTACAGGGATGCAACGTTGGTACAATATCCACACATCGATAAATGTGATATGTCACATAAACAAAATGAAGGATAAAAATCACATGATCATATCGATAAGTGCAGAAAAAGCATTTGACAAATTCCAGCACCCATTTATGATTAAAACTCTCAGCAAATTGGGAGTACAGAGAACATACTTAAACATAATAAAGGCCATATATGACAAACCCACTGCCAGCACCATACTCAATGGGTAAATCTATAAGCATTTCCCTTAAGATTGGGATCAAGACAGGGATGTCTGTTTTCACTGCTCTTATTCAACATAGTACTGGAAGTCCTAGCCACAGCAATCAGACAAGAAGAAGAAATAAAAGGCATCCAAATTGGAAAGGAAGAAGTAACAAAGCCATTATTTGCAGATGACATGATACTCAGAGAGAACCTTAAAGATTCCACCCAAACGTCAACAACAGCAACAAAACTAGAACTGATAAGTGAATTCAGTAAAGTAGCAGATACAAAAAATCATCCAGAAATCAGTTGCATTTCTATACACCAATAATGAGCTATCAGAAAGGGAAACTAAGAAAGCAATGTCATTTATGAATACATAAAAAATAAATAAAATACCTAGGAATAAATGTAACCATGGAGGTAAAAACGTGTACTCAGAAAAACTATAAAACACTGAAGAATACAATTAAGTAGACGCATATGCCATGTTCATGAACAGGAAGAATTAACATCATTAAAATGTACATACTATCCAAAGCAATCTATTGATTCAATCCGATTCCTATCAAGATACCAATGGTATATTTCACAGAACCAGAACAAATATTACAAAAATGTATACAAAACCACAAAAGACACTGAATAGCCACAGCAATCTTGAGAAATAAGAACGAAGCTGGAGTAATCATGCAATCTGATATCAAACAATACTGCAAGGCCAGAGTAATCAAAACAGCATGGTACTGGCCTAAAAACAGACATAGATCAATGGAACAGAATAGAGAGTCCAGAAATAAACCCACACTTTTATAGTCGATTAATATTTGACAAAGGAGGGAAGAACATACAATGGGGTGTGGGAGTTCTTTCCACACACGTGTAAACACGCATGTTCCAGAATTTACGTGTTTTGAGCACAGCTCTGTGTGATTCCCGTGTGGGCAAGTGTGGATCATGTCTGTGGAATGGGAATACTCTAATGGGAATTCGGCAAAAATGTATCTTAAGAAATTCTCTGACTTGCTGAGCCTCTTCCTTCCAAAGTCCGGAAGCTTAAATTAATAAATCACTGCCTCAATGTTCTATGGTCCTAAAAGTTAACAGCCCTAGCTAGCTTACCCTCAATTTACCTGTCTCCTGTTTAATGTATACCCTGGTCCTGTCTGCCACCGG